>JAGFPH010009277.1:0-15177 GCA_018207615.1 Philaenus spumarius | reverse complement strand
ATTACTCAAGTTGTTTTATTGAGTAATTAAACGTATGGTTTGGGAGAATCTGTGCTGAAATTTTATTCGATCATGAATATCATCTCACAAATCAAGTGCAATGTTTATTTATTATTAATTCTATTGTGTTGTTTAAAAATATGTCAAAATCTACTTAAATAAACAAAATTAAGGGGAATGTTTTGTAACGATGTTTTTTCATAAATCTAGTACAATGTAAAGCATTTACAAATATTTTAACAATAGCTGTAAAAACGGTTCCTCCTACAAAACAATTATTTACGCATGGTCGAAGCCCAAAGTATATGTGCGATTTTTAATAACATGGTGTCGAATCCGTGCAAAATATATATAAGTCTATCCGTTAAACAAAATATGTTACACAAATTCTTATAAAAAGTTACAAGAAGTAAATGAAAAGGATGACAGTGGGAATTTAAAGTGTGTACTAACAAACAGTGTATGTATCACTAGAAGATAAATAACAACTCAAACGTTTCTATTTTCAGTACGGGGTTTTATATTTGCGTAGTCACATTTTAGCTTTCTATTTCAATGTGCGACTAAACTTGACACCATAAACCGAGTTCAATTTCTGTAAATATTTAAAGTATGATTCTGGACAAATGCATAGACATCAATTAAACAACGAAACAATAATTAATTATAAAACATCAAAGGGTTGAGTGGTTTTGAGATGTTAACGAGTTATTTATTGAAAGCCTAGGCCAATATATTCTGTGTCGTCTACATAAATTAACTCCCATACGGCGTGTAATGTTTATGGCAGAAACCTATATTTTAAAGTATATATATAATGTGGACATATTTCGTCAGACATTTGTCAAAATGAACTTGAACTGTCTCCCTATTATTTTGCAATCGTTATTTTAATTTGTTTTCGTTATTTAGACCTAATACTTAGTGTATACTGATATTGTTTGTAAAATGCATTTAGAAAATGTTAATCGTGTATTGGTTAGGTAGAAGAGATAACCTAATGGTTCAAACTTCGACTAGAATAAAGAGCCTTTAATCGAATTAAAATCTCTCTTTCTTTCTCTCAAAATGTGCTTTAGTTTTAAAAACGCCGAATAGTTTAAATAATAATATGGATGTGTGTTACATGCATCTAATATTTTCCATGGTAACATTTTCTTACTTTTGCAATTCTAAAAAACCACCTCCTATGCTCTTGGAAAGGTATAAAGTTTCAACTGGTAGAAAGTATGTGGCAGTTATCTGATACCGTTTATTTAAATACATATACATGTTACATATAACATACATATATATATATATATATAACATTTTTTCATATACTTTCCAGGCTTGTGTTCGCGGTTTGGATACCTTGGAAAATAAATATGTTAAATTCGAAAAAGGGCTCACGAAGGACTAATCATCCTAAAGTCTGAAAGCCACACTTACTAACTTAAATAAAATTGCTTCTTCTACGAGATTTAAATGTTGAACTATTTTAGAAAATTTCAATAAATTTGTAAATACAAAATTAACAAAAACTACACTCTATTAGATTGTCAATGTAATCTTAATTGAGCTTTATTAAACAGGAAATGAAGGAATATGAATGAATCGCCTTTATTGGTACACTGAGTTTACTTGACACAAATAATGCGTATAATTTATTTTTATTAAAAGATAAAAGCCTAATCACAAAAGTATATATCCAAACATGTGGTGTTCTCAACACGTCATATAATAGAAATAGCTCAGACAAGGTTTTACAGAGAAAAGAAATCAATCTAGAAACACTGGCAAGTTCGCTTCAACAAGAATTACTGGGATTAGCGTAGCAGAGAAACAATAAAGGAATTAGTGTTAATAGGAAAAATGAGACCCGGGCTTCTGCTGATAAGTAGGCCGTATTGACTATAAGCTTGCGGCATTAAGTTGAGATGATAGCAGAAATACCCTCTTGTTAGTTTCCTTCTAGCGGCAAAATCTTATTTGGAGTAAATTTCGTAGATACAATTTTTAACTTTAAGTTGAACAAATATAGGCTGCAATTAAAAATGTATTATTAATGTCTGTTGTTGTTAAGTGGTGTAAACCTTTGACTGTTTGCCCATTTCTAAATTCCAATAAATGTTTTGGTAACTTATTTTCAGTATCAAAAATAAAAAAGGGGTTAAAGAGACTTTATGAACACTCTGTATATAGGCAATTTTCTAAAATAGTTCAACATTTAAATCTCGTAGAAGAAGCACTTTTATTTAAGTTAGTAAGTGTGGCTTTCAGACTTTAGGATGATTAGTCCTTCGTGATCCCTTTTTCGAATTTAACATATTTATTTTCTAAGGTAGCCAAATCGCGAACACAAACCTGGAAAGTATATGAAAAAATGTTATATATATATATGTATGTTATATGTAACATGTATATGTATTTAAATAAACGGTACCAGATAACTGCCACATACTTTCTCCCAGTTGAAACTTTATACCTTTCCAAGAGCATAGGAGGTGGTTTTTTAGAATTGCAAAAGTAGGAAAATGTTACCATGGAAAATATTAGATGCATGTAACACACATCCATATTATTATTTAAACTATTCGATCTTTTTCGAACAAATTTGCACCAAACATGTCAATTAGGCCTGTATAGATGCACGAAAAAAGTTTTTAACAAATTTTGAAAAACAACCCTCTTTTTGGAAAAAAACCCCAAAAATCAGTTATTATTATTATTATTACCTAAACGATAATTTTTAGAAAGATGCGATTTTTCGCATATGGTAGTGTACATTAAGGGCTACAAATAAACCAAATTCGATCAAAATCGTTAGAACCATTTTTGAGAAATTTATATTTTTCTCGGTTTTTGGCCATTTTTGGGGGTAAAACCCCTTAAAAATCAAAAATTTTAAAAAATAAAAAATATGCTGGGAGATATTTCAGAACTACATCTACATACCTAATTTCATCAAAATCGGACCGTTGGTATGGTCTCCAGCTCTGTACACATCTTAACAGACACACAGACACACGGACAGACATCACCAAAAAACCATTTTTTTGGGTTCAGGGAGCACCAAAACAAATTATTCCACTAAAAATATTTTTGGGTTCAGAGAGCACCAAAACAGATAATTCCACTAAAATTCTAATTCGAAAATTTGGACGAAAACAATACTTTCTCCATATACTACGTATAGGGTGGAGAAAGTAAAAATGTTTTACAAATACTAACACATTATTTCTCTAATATTAATTACGAATAAATATCATTTTTTATGTTAAAAACTACTTTATTTTATACATTTTAGACATTGAAAACGACGGCGTAACGTATAGAGCACGAAAGCCAAACGACAGAAAATTTGCTCAAATCAGTGTTACTGTGAGGTTCCGAATGTAGCAACCTTGACGAATATTTTCGGCATTTTAATGCGAGCCGAAGTTTTGAAATCTTGCGAAAATTATAAAAGTTTTACTCCAATTTTTTATGACTTTTCTCGACGTTTTCGAGGTCTCTGAACACGATAAAGCAAAACAAATTTTGTGTCCTTGTGTCTGTCTGTCTGTCTGTGGACACAATATATGCACTTACGGACGTCTAGAAAACGTGGTGGTGGTGAAAAATTTTTCGTAACTTTATTACGGAGAGTTGAAAATCTTTTACGCTTTCTAGCGTGACAGCAACGTGACGTGCATGACATAAACTTCACATTTTTGAGGATTTAAAAATACACACGAACCGAAGTCTCGAAAAAGTGTTCCATCTTTTCATCTTGTTTTTAATTAATTAAGTGTTGCACACAAAGGTAAAAAATGATACAAAATCTATAAATTATTTTATTTAAACTCCCCAGTCCAATATAGCTATTAAAATCCATTTCATCGGGTTTCAATTTTTAATGTTGTTAATTCGCATTTATCATTACAAAAATTCTACTCTATTCTAAAATACGAAAATACAGAAATCAAATATTTAACTATAAAATTCTTGCTATTTGTATTGTTATACTTCTCGAAAGGTTTACAGGTTTGTTCTACTTGCAAAATAAAAGTATTTCAAATACTCAACACTATTTCATCTTAAGTTTTAAAACCACTTACCTTTTAAACTTTTAAGTAAGATATGTAACCTATATACAGCGTGTTCATAAAGTTCCTTTAACCCCTTTTATTATTTTTGTAATTGAAAATAAGTTTAAAGAACTTTATATTTATCTTGTGTGCATAACAGGAAGTTTTTTGACATATCTGAACTTCCATGATATTGGGACTTGAGGGGTAGGGGGAGGGGGGTAACAAATTGTAAATATAAAAGTAGGTCATGGAGTACCACATTGAAAAGCTTATTAAAACAGAAACAGAATGGCACAAACTAGAGCTTAGTATCTTGCTTCGTTTCAAAGTAACGGACGATCAAAGTTCTGTAAATGATATTGTTGTCATACGATCAAAGCAGGTAATTAATTTGTTGATATTAGGAATAAGTAGGTTGTACATTATTTTCCAGAACTTTGATTGACCATTACTTTGAAACGAAGTAAGATATTAAACTCAAGTTTGTGCCATTATGTTTTTCTTTTAATAAGCTTTTCAATGGACCTACCTTTATATTTGGGATTGTTAGCCCCCCTTCCCTCTCCCCTAAGTTCCCAAAATAATAGATTATCAGATATTTCAAAAAATATGTCCTGTTATGTAACACAAGATATATACAAAGTTGTGTTAACATATTTTCAGTATCAACAATAAAGGGGGGGTTAAAGGGACTTTATGAAAACTCTGTATGGTTAGGAAAATTATAAACGTACGTGATACATTCATACGTTTATGTATTTAAGTGCATAAATAAATGTAGGCCTATATACATTAAAAGTTTAAACAAGTAATTTGGAACGTGTTTGCTGGTTTACAGTGTTGAAGTTTCGCAAAAAAAAAACAGAGCTGGCTTTGCGATGCATAATAATACACATTAGTATTGTGAGATTTAAAAATTATTACAATTATACAGTTCAACCTACTTTTTTATACAAATCAAATCAGTCTTACTTTCGCCATTACCTCTTATTTGTGTTTTAAAACTATCGTATTATAAAATATAAAAAAAGAAAATCTGGTCACAGCGACACTATGAAAACAATTATTTCCATTATTATTGGTACGAAATGATTAAAGAAATACGAAACTTAGAGTAATTGGAGGGCGGAAGTGAACCCAATTACCCTTCGACAACCCTCTGGTGATTGACACATGAATCTAAGCACCCTCACCCCCGTGTCAAGGATTAAAATAACTCCAATATGCCTGGCTGACAATCATTGAACCCTTTGTGCCCTCCCCATTGTCCGGTCCGAACTTCGAAATGATGTTCCATTTGTAAAGCGCCAAGATTAATTTCGGAGTCAATTTTGTTTTTAATCTTTAGAAAAAAGAGAGCAGACCCTATTTGGCTTTTCTCGGTGTTGCATGTCTTATACTGTGAGAATAGAAAGGAAAGTGCCGAAGCAGTTTTCTTACTCGGGTCATCTCAAACATTATTAGTCCCAAATTTGTGATTTATACACATTGTTAAAAATGTTAAGGGAGTTATATTATAAACTATTGGACCCAGCAATGCTTCGCTATTGCTTGACTTAATTTAAAGGGTAGTTATTCCATTTCATTAAATTGACTTTAAAGTGAACGAATTGCAAAATGGTTTTTATGCCACTTAAGAATATACTACACAAATTTAGATTTGTAGTGTGTAAACCTTTATAAATAATACAGTAAACATTTGTTTGTTTTTACCTAATCTAAAAAAAACTGAGAGTTGTGAAGAATGGTAAAAACCCTGATTCTAAATTAGCCCAATTGGTTGCAAATAAACGTGTTTTGGTTCATTGTAGGCCTAAACTAAAATTGTGTTCAGTTTTTGATCCAAATCAGCTGTTTTATATATAATATGTAACAACCAATGTTTGAACTGAATTAAAATATAGTAAGCATTTTTAGTTGATTTTTGTTTTTGTTTGCTTTAAGATTGTCAATATAACCTAAAAACGATGTTGCTTTTGAAGAATAATAAACTGATTATAAATGCTAAGTAAAATTGCTATGGCAATGAATGTAAAAAAACATGTGATGCTAAGCTTTTTATAAGATCAGCTGTTTTAGTGCACTATGATCTTGAGTCCATACAAATGAGGCTGTTTAGTTTTTCCATATTTGAAACTTTTTCGGGAAACTTTTCAAATTTTTCTTTATTTAAAAATCTAGTTTGGACTATTACTAACATTTTAAAACAAAAAATAGTCAAATTGGTCCAGCCGTTCTCAAGTGACGCGCTTACAAATAAACAGCAATTCATTTTTATTATATAGATTGAAAGATTTTTAAAGTAGACTATTCATGACTGCTTATTTGTAAAGTAAACTAATAAAAATGTTTAGTGTGTGTGGGGTCATTAAACTTCTACCGTACACGTTTGTACGCTTAAAATGTATCTTTATTTTAAAATAGTAAAAGGAACCCATTTTCGTAGAATTGTAAGTTTATGTACTAAACTCTTTTCAACGAGTAAATAAAAGTGTCTAAATTTCGTAGTTATATTGTAACTAGCTGGCCCGACCCGGCTTTGCACCGATAGACAAATCAAAGTTAAATGTATATTAACAAAAAATATATAATATCAATAAATATATTACACTATGTATTTCTTATGGAGATTTTTAGTAACTTTGACTCTCCCAAACCTCCCCTAAAATTTCGGAAGTATTTTAAAACCCTTTCTTAGCGAGCACCTAGGGTTCTAGAAGAAGCTACATACCTAATTTCATTCCAATCCGTTCGGTGGTTTTTTTAGTAACTTTGACCCCCCCCCCAAACCTCCCCTAAAATTTCGAATTTTTGGAAAACCTTTCTTAGAAATCACCAATGGCACTAGAGGAAGCTACACACCAAATTTCATTCCAGTCCGTTCAGTGGTTTTGAAGAAATCGTGATTTAGTAACTTTGTCCCTCCCACAAACCCCCTTAAGATTTCACAATTTTTAAACCCTTTCTTATCAGCACCTATGGCTCTATAGGAAACTACATACCAAATTTCATTCCAATCCGTTCAGTAGTTTTAGAGAAATCGTGATTTAGTAACTTTGACCCCCCCAACCCCCCTAAAATTTCGATTTTTTTTAAAATCTTTCTTAGCAAGCACTTAGGGCTCTAGAGGAAGCTACATACCAAATTTCATTCCATTCCGTTCAGTAGTTTTTGAGAAATCGTGATCAGTGCGTCAGTGGATTTGGCTTATATATATATAGATTTGTGTTCGTTTTTTTTATTCTTAGAAAGAATACTTCACCACAAGCCAAACTGACAGATTAGGTTTCGCTAACACATTGAACAGTAACCACGAGTTCCACTCTGATAGAAGTAATGCGCCACGGCTGCATGTTTAATTGCACTTTATGAAACAATCGTTTGTATAGTTTCGTTATGATTCTATACCATGCTGCAACTAGCGGAAATTTTTCTAATTATATAGCGATAAATAAAAATAATTATCGAAACTATTTCTAACCCAATTTCGAAGCTATTTATCATTTTGTGTTTCAACAATCTTCGATGTTTGCGTATGTACAGGTGTTTCAGAGTTGCAATTGTCGTAAAAGTTAATGATAATCAGACTAAAAGTGAAATTAATATTTTAATTTAGAGTGCTAAATGGAGCAGAAATATTAGCGGACGCTGTCTTTAAAAAGAAATACAGACATATTTTACTATCCATCCAGAGAAGGGGTGTAATATCTATACAATCGTCTTACCGTACAGTGTCTGAAGCAGCGGTCTTAGCCATCGCAGGAGTGATCCCCATGGATTTGTTGGCTATAGAAAAGAAACTGATATACGACAGAGATTCACACGTTAAAAGGAGTACAGCGGCCCTTACCGAAAGAATAGAGACTCTGAATAGCTGGCAGAAGAGATGGAATGAAGGACGGTGGACATACCGTCTCATTCCCGATCTTAAAAGCTAGTTAGAGAGTAAGCATGGTGACGTAAGCTTCCACATCACTCAACTGCTAACAGGGTATGGTTATTTTAGAAGCTTCTTCTTTAAGATTGGAAAAGTTACATCGCCAAGCTACAAGACGTGTGCAGTAGATGGGATATGGAGAGGCAAAGACTGTCACGAAGGTGGTGTCAGCGAGCGACATAGCCGTGATGCTAGCGAATAATGAAAACTGGAACGCGATCTCTCAATTGGTAAGAGCTGTTTTAGTAAGCGAGAAAGGAGAAAATGGCTTTTAATAAAACAAGAAATAATGTAAATAGAGAGAAGAAATGACAAGAAGAGGCCTGGACTGAAGTAGTGCCCTAGAGGTCCCAGACCAGGAACTCTGGAGGAGGAGCGGGTTTTATTTTGTATGGATCTGAATCGTGACCCAGGGATGCGTCTCTAGGTAAGATAAAGTCCATGAATGATGTTTTTCCCCTTCCTCTTAGTAAAAAAATTTCTTAATTTAGAGTACGAATGTCTCGGATCGAAGTAGGCCTAAAAGTTTTGTTATATTTTTTAATTAATTAAATTTTTACTGTAGACGTTTATTTGTGGACTTGTAAAAAAACTGCAAATAAAATATAATCATTACTGTATATCAACTCCCATAAAAGAGAGTGTACGAGCGTACGTGCGTGGAGTAAAATTTAATATAACAGCTGATTTCACCCATCATCTGTGTATATTATAGTTTGAAGTTATGTTTACAATTTCAATCGTTATAATTTCTTGTGAAGTTTATTTTTTTAAATATGAGTTATACAACTAAAATATATGTTATAAGTATACGTTATAATACCTTTTATCATCAAAATATTCGTTTATACAAATTTAAAGAAGAATAAACCTATTCGTTTAACTTAATAATATCACAGCTGAATTTACCCATCATCTGTAATACGCAAACAAAACCTAACGCAGATTATACTTTGGGGTTATGTTTACAACTTCAATCAATAATGTAGCCTATAATATTAATAACGTCTAAATCATTTCGTCTATCAATATTAAATAAAAGGCAATTAAAAGATAATATATTTATCTTTCTTTAAATATACCGGTATATAATAATAGTCTATACATAAACACAAAATCTTAACAAATATTCCTACAGTTTTATCGTCCTTATAATTGTACACATTTACCGAGTTAAAAATCCCCGTTTGCATAGTTAGGCCTAGATAAAGTGTGTTGTTTAAATAGTATTTTATACAAACGATGTATTTCTGATGTGTATCTCATTAATCCGCCTGTGATTTTTCACGGGGATTTACTAGTACATAGACAAAATCGAATAATTTTTAAAGTTTTGTAAAATGTTAAGATCTATAACTTTCGATAAAATACAACCTATAATGACAGTAATTTTTTTGAAAATACAACCATTAAGTTACTTATAAGCTCAATCCTCTACGAGTGAATGCCTTTTTTCAAAGGATTCCTTTAAAACATGATTCATTTAATCCTACCGTTAAGGCAGTTTCTGAGAAAACCTACGTTCTTCTCCTTTTTATTGCAAGCTACCATAATTATAAGATACAAAATATAAGAAGGCTAACTGAGTAATAAATGCAATGTGTCGAGATATAAGATTTTTAAATCAGACTTATTTGGCACACATAGGATACATTATCAAAATTATGTGTTTGATCAAATACATCGAACAAACCTATATGATTTGTATCATCACAATTGTTTCACCAAAATATAATTAAAAAAGAATAAAGAAATTGTTTAAAAATTAAACTAATTTTACGTTTTAAGAATGTAAAATAGGTTATAACTCACTAAAAATAATGGCAAAATTACCAACTCCGTCCGCAGGTCCAGACAACGTTACCTTTAATATCAACTGCCT
Organism: Philaenus spumarius; assembly: GCA_018207615.1. NCBI lineage: Eukaryota > Metazoa > Arthropoda > Insecta > Hemiptera > Aphrophoridae > Philaenus > Philaenus spumarius. The sequence goes on along the minus strand of JAGFPH010009277.1, from coordinate 5,303 downwards.
GGTGAGAATTTATCAAGATAATTAAATTTAATATAATAATTTAACTGAAAGCTTTGTCGAGAGCGAAGCGAGTATATTGTGTTTTGAAGAGGACGATATTAGATCAAAGATCACACAGATAGAGTTCAACAGCGCGTAAACCATCTACCACCAGGTGCACTCGGACCTTTGGCTGTTTAATCATTTCTTGCTCATGCGCACACGCTGATGCTAACTTAATAAACGATAATTGGGTTTCCGTTGTGATTGGAAACAAACAGGTACAACATGTGTAGGCAGTTGGGCCTAACCAGGAGGCTACTACCTTGAGAGTGGATCATTTGCTAGAGGATCAAAGAACTGAGTCATTAGGCAAACTGTACATTATATTACGTAATACAGAAGTGCATGGTCATTATTGTTGTTCTTCAGTGGCGGCTAAAGGGAGGGGATTAGCCCCCTCCCCCCCAAATATAAGTCAATTCACAAACATTTGGTGAATTTTGTGTGTGTTAGAAATAGAAAATGTTTAACACAATAATAGTAATAACAAGTTAAAATGTATATTCTTAATTTCATAAGTACTGTACTCGTTTAATACAACATTATAAACAATACTGTAGCTCTTATAAATAAACTAGCTGACCCGTACGGCGTTGCCCGTGGTGGTTGGTATTTTCAGTCTTTTTAACGTAATTGTATTCTTTTTAAGTGTTCAGTCAGTAAGTGGTATTTGGCTTTTATATATATATGGATCTCAAATAATAAAAGCACTATTGTCATGATAATAAAAGATCTGAAATTATGATTTTAGTAACTTTGATCCCCCCAAACCCCTATTAAAATTTGAAATTTTGCAAACCCTTTCTTAGTAGCGCCTATGGCCTTAGAGGAAGCTACATACGAAATTTAATTCCAATCCGTTCGGTAGTTTTGAAGAAATTGTGATTTAATAACTTTGATCCCCCAAACCACCCTTAAAATTTCGAATTTTTTGAAACCCTTTCTTAGCGAGCGCCTATGGCCCTAGAGGAAGCTACATACCAAATTTCATTTCAATCCGTTCGGTAGTTTTTGAGAAATCGTGATGAGTGAGTCAGTGGGTTTTCGCTTTTATCTATACTATCTATACTAATACTAGCTGACCCGTACGGCGTTGCTCGTGGTTGTTGGTATTTTCAGTCTTTTTGACGTAATTGTAATTATTTTTAAGTGTTCGTTGAATACCTGTGCATATCCTACTGTGGTCATGAAAAAATGTCTACGCTATTCATTTAAGAAAGCACTGAAAATTGTATTCCTGTAAACTACTATCTAACATGAAAAAGCTTTAAATATATCGTTTTAATTTATAGTTTTTACTAAGTTTGACTTTCACTTAATTTCATTGACAATGTTGCAAGCACATACGGCCTTAGAGGAAGCTACGTACGAAATTTCATTCCAATTCGTTCTTATAGGGATTTTTAGTAACTTTGACCCCCCTCCCCAAACCACTCTAAAATTTCGAATTTCTTTTAACCCTTTCTTAGCGAGGGTTTAAATTAGCTGGGGGTCGTAGAAAAGATATTTGAATCACTTTGTAACATCCGCTTTAATTTAGGATGTAACAAACTGGTTCTAATAGAGTTTGTAATTTTAAATGTATAGGCCTAATTAGTATAAGATATATATTGTTTAGTATTTAAATATACAATATACAGTATATATCAAAATAAAGCTATACGAATGTGATATTTTAATGGCATTTAGTTTAATTCAGATGGTTTGTTTAGTTTTCAATAAAATATGTTTAAACTCGTGTATGTTTATGGTTATGCATGGTGTCAAATAATTTGTTTGTTATTATTATTATTGATAGCGAAAATATGTTTTGAAAAGTATTAAAAACTTCATAGTTATGATATATTTCATATAAACAATATTTTAAGCAGCATATCTCTAAGTAGGCCTATATAGATATTTAATAACCAATGTTTGAGTTGAATTATAATTCTGTAAGCATTTTTATTTGTGTTTGTTTATAGTTTTTCAATCTAACCTTAAAAAGCTGTTGGTTTTGAAGAGTATTAAAGTGATTATAAATTTGCTAAGTAATGTTGCTATGGTAATACATGTAAACAAACATAAGCTTTTTATACGATCAGCTGTTTTTGTGAGCTATAGTTTTGAGTTCATACAATAAATGCTGTCCAGTTTCTTCCAAATTTGAAACTTTTTCGGGAAACTTTTCAAACTTTTCTTTACGTATAAACCTTCTATGAACTACTACAAACATTTTAAGACCAAAAATAGCCAAATCGGTCCAGCCGTTCTCGAGTTTTAGCGAGACTAACGAACAGCAATTCATTTTTATATATATAGATTATAAAGAGGTAAAGTTTGTTTGTTTGTTTGTTTGTTTGTTTGTTTATTTGTTTGTTTGTTTGTATGTAGGGGGTAATCTCTGGCACTACTGAACCGATTGAAAAAATAGTTTTACTAATAAAAAGCTACACTATCCCTGAGTAACATAGGCTATGATTCATTTCGATAAAAACCTTTTTTATTTCAATATTTATAAATTTAATCGGAAAAATTCTTAGGTTAGGACTAGAATGATAAACCAACACATGTATTTACATTTATTACCATAGCAACCAATTGAATAAAATAACAGATAATATATTTGCTCCAATATTTCCATTAACAGCTGATTTCAAAATTTGAAGCAATTATTTTTGTATTTCTAAATTTTAGGTTAGGATTTTAAAGAGTAGACCTGAGCCTTGCTGGTTCTTTTAACCGTTATTATAACTGCTTTAAAATATAAGAAATAATTTAAATTGAACATTTAACATTATTTACCATCTTAGTTTTGAGGTTATTATTAATCCTACACCTTTATTATAAATAAAACATAACATATGTTTTTAGAATGTTACGTTGGGGGTTGGCGTGCGGAGCACGCAGGGGTCTCCCCTAGTATAATATATAGATACTTCTCTAGGAATAAATATAGCGGATATATTTTGTATAATAATTTCATCAAATAAATATCTTATGCTGCTGCGATTTACCGGGAGCGGACTAGCAAATCCAGTGAGTCCGCACTACCAAGTTTGACCTTGTCAGGACATCCCTCACACGTCACACATCCCTCTATTTGAGTTTTGAAAAATCGAAAGACTTCCTTGAACATTATGATGGGACACTGAGAGTAGACATCGCTTTACTTGAAGCAGAAGTGGCACTAGCTAATAATTTACTTAAATCTAGAGCATTGTCACAACAAAATTAGATAGAAAATAAAAAGGTCACTGGTGTCAGAGTTAAGTTCGAAGTATTTGTGAAAAACAGCTAAGCAAGAAAACTTTCCTAATTTATTCAAGACAATCAAACTAGCTGCTTCTATTCCCATCGTGTGAAAGAAGTTTTCTGCTACGAAGAGGATCAAGATCAAGAACTGGCTGAGAACTCCAATGCTGCAGACCGCAAATCACGTCGGTGTGTGCACACATTTAAAGTAAAATATTTTAGTCGCATATTTCCAACAAATCCAACCGCTTTGAGAATTATAAGTACTTTAATACGAAACTTGTAAACCAAATTTAGTTTGATTCGGATCAATATTCGACACTACCGATGACAAGTATTTTGAGACTTTGCTCTTAAGTAACGTAGAGTTTTGGGATAGATTCCTCAAATAAATGTTTTGCAATAGTGAGTACCTAGACTTAGCATAACATATAGAGGGGTGGAGGTATATTATGTACATACCAGTTACAGAAGATTATTCTGCTCCGGTACTTTATTATTTTAAGGAATCTGGCAAATCTACATATAAGCCTCTCGGCAGGGTGCCACCTGTTCTTTACACCTGTTATAATAAAGGTGTAAAATGAATTATAACATCAAAGCTAAGATGGTAAACACGTCAAATACCATTCATTCATTGTAAATACATTCAATAAACATAAAATGTTGGTTCATTTAGTCTAGGCCTAACCTAAAATTAATTATTGTGTGTATGTTTAATTTATTTTACCAGTCTTAACAGCGACGTACATACAATAATTTGATGATAAAATTACTTTCCAGGCCTAACCTAAAATTATTGTGTGTATGTTGCCGTTAAGGCAGGTAAAATAAATCAAATATACACACAATAATATAAGGTTAGGCCTGGACTGATGAACCAACATTTTATGTTTATTGAATGTATTTCTGCGTTTGACGGTAATAACTGAACTAACGGACGGAACCGATCTTCTCTTAATTTTAATTGATGAACCAAAACACATGTTTCTTGAATGTATTTACAGTCATTGCCGTAGCAACCAATTTGATATCGCTTTTTCGTTACTCGTATTTTCTATTTGCCATTGTCATAGCAACCAATTAATAACACTTGTTTTCATTACGCATTAGATTTCCTTTTTGTTAACTTCAACCGCAACCCGTGTTAAGGAATTTCGTTTCAATAAAATCTTTAGTAGGCCTATGTATTTTACAATCAAATATTTTACCATTATATCAACTGAACAAGCTATATTGAGAAAAGAAATATTTTTCACAGAACCCTGCACTACTAATCCTAACAGTATAAAATATGTAAATCATAGAAAAATAATCACAATATAGTTATTGTGAATTATATATATAAATACTATGTAATAAATTATGATTAATAGGGTACTTTAATCACCATGACAGTTGGTTTTAACGTGACTACTTCTTGCCCGTCCGTTAAATCGACCATTTGGTTTGGTTTGGTATACAATCTTTGTGGTCCTATCTAAAACTGCACTTTCTTGCAATATCTTCTTTGATTTAGTTTATTTGTTTTGATCTCAATTTCCTAACTAACTGATTTTAATGTAGGAAAGCTCATCAAAAATTCACAAAGCATCTTCTTTCCCTTTGATCAAAATTTTAAAATATCATAATTTAATTTAGTTGGTCTAAATAATTCCAAAACTATAAAACCCTTTGTTTTTAAATATTATTTGTTCTATGAATTACTATTCCTTGCTTTTTTTAAATCTCGCAAACTCTATTTAGCGTCCTGCCCATCGTTGGCCCTCAAAACAAAACACATTCTAACAAATCGTACAATTTAAAAACCATAAAAAATAAACTCAATCGAATCGTCCGTCCGTTGTTGGATTTGCCGTTTAAACGAAGTTAATTTTGAATCAAAAGGAATTGTCAAAGGTAAATGGTAACATAATCCCTCCGGTTTTCATCAGTGTTATGTGTTTTGATAGGGTTAAGTGAATAGACAAATAGATTGTGGAGGTTCCAATCAGGGCATCGTGTGTGTGGACGTTACAATCCTGTCG
>JAGFPH010009276.1:21537-33392 GCA_018207615.1 Philaenus spumarius | reverse complement strand
GTTCCATTGGGGGTTGGCGTGCGAAGCACGCAGGGGTCTCCCCTAGTTATTAATATTAACAAATTAATAACCTGCATTGATTTTATGATAACAATATCATTTTTCAGAACTTTGATTGCACATTACTTTGAAACTAAGCAGGATACTGAGCAATAGTTTTCGCCATACTGTTTCTCTTTTAATACGTTTTCTAATGGTGTATTACATAACCTACCTTTATATTTAAAATTGTTTACCCCATACCCCTCAAGCCCCCCAAAATCATTAAAGATTCAGATATGTCTAAAGAAATTTCCTGTTGTGCAACACAAGATATATACAAAGTTTTGCTAACTTATTTTCAATAACAAAAATAATAAAGGAGCTTAAAAGGACTTTATGAACGCTCTGTATAAAGATAACAGAAAGACACATCATTACTTATGATTTTAACGCGTTCATTGGTTTTACAATGAATGCAAAAAAGGTACTATTAAATTATTTTGCGAACTTATGTTTTAAACAACTTTATTTTTTCGCAATATACTAAAACGTTTCAATAATAGAGAAATTTTAAGGTTTTCTATGGAGGACACTAATATATATGTTAATTTTTAATAATTACCAGACCACGAAAACTATTCATTAACTATATTGATTTCTTTTTAAATATTTTTTTGTATAATATTATCTAAACGTGAGTAAGGTTTGTTTATAATGGAGATGAACAACCTAGTTAACACCCGTTACGGGTATTATTTGCTTTTTTAACAATTAAAATTGTTTTGTAAACAATTGTTGTCTTTTACACGAATTAAGTTCGTATTTTTATTTTCATATTCAGTTTATTTCTACTATATTTAAAGAATTTATTTTAACTAGTACATACTTGAAGAAAGAAAATTCTCTTCAAGGTTTTTGGCACCATTAAGGATCACTTTAATTTCATCCTAATAAATGTAATTTACTTTATCTTCGACCATTGCAATAAACACCAATAACGCTATTACAAGTAACATCAGAAAGAGGTACATTACAAACCAAAAGCCAACCCGATTAGGTAATGATATCATTACCTAACAGGAGTCACTTTACATAATAGGCTCTAGACCAATGAGAGCTCGTCATTTGACGGAAGTAGAGTTGTAATAAAAATAACGCTATTCGTACATCAGCTGATTGTACCCATACGTTCCGGATGTTAGTGTGTTATTGTAACTAACCTCAAACGTGAGTTGACGCATTCCGCAAACATGAGTGATAGTGATGAATTTTGTTTAACTCCAGAGGAAATTAATACAAAAGCAAATTCGGCTCTGAACAATTTTTTTGCCAGAAAAATCTAAATTTCGTTATGAAAAGGTTTATAACCAGTTTATGGAGTGGAAAACTAGAAATGGTGTTAGTTCGTTTTCCGAGAATGTTTTCATTGCGTATTTTGAGGAATTGGCCCAAGATAAGAAACCTAGTTCGCTTTGGTCTATTTATTCAATGATTAAATCTACAATCAACATCAAACATCAAATAGCCTGTATATTTTTGGTCGTAGACAAAGTAGTGTACGCAACGATTGTATTCAGCCTTTAAGCCACTCGTGAGATATTTAGAACACTCGCTTCGCTCGTGTTCCAACTTGCATCTCACTCGTGGCTTAAAGGCCTTCATAATACAATCGTTGCGTAAACTACTATTCATTAACCTAAATAATCTGACATTTCTTTTAATTTTAAATAGTTTAATACTCGATTATCGAACTTATTTACATTCAATTTAGCAAACGCAAAAGGAAATTTTAAAATTACAATATTGATGGCATTCTGTAATCAGAAAGACAAGTTATTAATCTTCCCTTGAAGCGTCACATAACTAATGGTCAGCCTTAGTATTTTTTTGTAATATATAAAGTTGAGATACTAAATTGCTTTCCTTTCTTCGTAAGCAAAAAAGAAAGTGATTTACTTGGTATTTCCACTACATTAGTAGCCTACAGAATTACTGTGATAGATTTTTTTATACAAAGTGGGCAACCACGTTTCACTGATTTCCTTCAGTTTAACTTTATTCAGCCATGGAAAGTTTATGTTTATTTTGTGAATTTTTTTACTTAGAAAGTACACTTAGGCTGAGTTGCACCAACCAGGATCAGTTTTGATCTAGGATCAAAGTTGTATTTGATCCACGATCAACTACTTTGATGGGTTGTTTCTATTGCACCATACCTGGATCAAATAATTGATCCAGGATTTACTGATCTAGGTATTTGATCCCGGTTGATGCAACCCAGCCCTAGTGTTTGTTTATTTTTGCTATGTTTATAAAAGCAAAACGTTATTGCTTTTTATCTACTTTAAAACATGACATAAAACTGTCAAATTGGTCCAGTAGTAAAAAGTTATAAAAGATTTTTTAAACATATGTTTTGCCTAAAAAAACTCAAAAAGGTATGTAAAAAAATATTTTCCCCAAATTCCTATAAGTGTAAAAAATTTGTAGGTTCCAATGAATACAAAAAAAGAAATGATTCATAATTAAAAAAAGGTTTATTATAGAAAACCCCTATTTTCAGTATGGAATCACCTTAGTCAGACGTCTCTAAGTTGATGAACATTACTTTGAAAGATTTCGTTACATACAATTCAAATTAACATAAAGCGTGCAATTATGAACGTTTCATGGTAATGTCCAATATGTTTTCGGACGGTTAGCTTAGGTGGGTTCCATTCCGGTGAACTGTAAATGATTATCAGTTTAATCCTACTGTAAAACGTCACACAAAGTAGTACACAAGCAAAGTTGCAGTAAGCCGAGCCCTACTTTCACATTTACCTTATCACATGCAACCCTTGCTGGTCTGACATCTGCGTGCACTATTATACTGTACATGTTTTACATTCTGAGAGATATCTTTCTGCAGATACATGCACGCTCAATGAATTACAACTTAATTACTTTTATTATTAGTTACTAGTTATTATTAGTATCAATAATTTTCTGAATATGTTCAAATTAAAATTAAAGCAAATCTATTTACCGTTGTACAAAAAACGCAACGAAAGAAAATTAATTATTTTCTGACCGCACAGTAATTTTTACTGTATTGTTAATTCGTAAAATAATTTAGTTGACCATACAAAATTCATCAAATAGATAATAATTTGAACACATCAGCTCACCTAAAATACGGTATCGTATTCTGCTTCACTGATATCTACTTATATAAAGCTAGACGGTAACACTGATTCATTGACATTAATTATTAGGCACTTTCCGTAATCGGACCCCCCTCAACCTTATACTTGAATTAAAGCTCTCGACGAGAAACTTTTGGGAAAATTGCCAGAAGTTAACATTTTTTAATTTTGGAAGCACCTTTTGGGCGGGAAGATTTTTTCAATTTTTTTATTTTTTTCATTTTTCCACTTTGAGCCCGTTTAGTAAGAAAACGGTAAGAGATAGCAAAAAATGTTAAATACAAAAGTTGTAGAAAATTTTATTTCAGACTAAGGATTTTTCATCAGATTTAAGATTCAATCATCCATTTAACCACTATTCATCCGAGAAGGGAAGCTCCGCCTAACGTTCTTAAAGCTAGCCGGTTTCAATGTTTACTGACATTAATTATTAGGCACTTCCCGTAATCGGACCCCCTCAACCTTATACTTGAATTAAAGCTCTCGACGAGAAACTTTTGGAAAATTGTCAGAAGTTAACATTTTTTAATTTTGCAAGCACCTTTTGGGCGAAAAAGATTTTTTAGATTTTTTTAATTTTTTCACTTTGAGCGCGTTTTGTAAGAAAATGGTAAGAGATAGCAAAATATGTTAAATACAAAAGTTGTAGAAAATTTAATTTCAAAGAAGCGATTTTCCGTCAGATTCAAGATCTAATCATCCATTTAGCCACTATTCATCCAAGGAGGGAGGCTCCGCCCAACGTCCTTAAAGCTAGACGATTTCACTCATTCACTGACATAAATTATTAGGCACTTCCCGTAATCGGAGTCCCATCAACCTTATACTTGAATTAAAGCTCTCGACGAGAAACTGTAGTTAAATTGCCAAAATTTAACATTTCTTAATTTTGGAAGCACCTTATGAGGCGGGAACGATTTTTTTGATTTTGTTGAATTTCTTCATTTTCCCACTTTGAGCGCATTTAGCAAGAAAACGGTAAGAGATAGAAACAAATGTTAAATACAAAAGTTGTAGAAAATTTAATTTCAAACTAACGATTTTGCATCAAATTTAAGATCCAATCATCCGTTCAGCCGCTATTCACCCGAGAAGGAGCTCCGGCACACAATCCTTCAAATTTCCCATGTTAATCTTACGGAGATAATGTTTAATGAGTTTGAGCCCTCTGCCAAATAAAACAGCTGATTTATGCTCGGTCACCTATGTACAAACCAGCCAAAGATTAACGAGATTGTTTAGCGAATTTTCCAACTGCGAGCGAAGCGAAGCAGCCATTGAGGCCGAAGGCCGAGGTGGGGTTGGGACGCGAAGCGTCCAGGGGCAGAGCCCCTAGTTTATTTATATAACTAAATAGACCCCACATCAACACACTAACATTTATCCTCACATACATATATACACTCATGGACACACACTTATGCCTTAATACACCCTTATATACCGGGTGTTCGGAAAGTTTGGAAACGGTTTAATATTTCGTATATAAAGAAAATTTGAAAATAGATGTGATTGAGGAAAACCTTCTCTATCTAAAAATACTATTTTATTCAGATTTCAAAAGAAGCTATCCGCCATCTTGAATGTACCTTTGTTTTTTTAAATAGGAACGCGGTCATGTGATACATCATTTCGATGTAAAATTTCAAGAAAACCCAACGGTGAAATTTGCACATACATATCTTTAACCGTTTAAAAATGGCGGCCAAAAAACAACTAAATCGAGTTTTCCGATTTTGCTCCATTTTACTGTACTATTTTGTTTTTAATACTAATTATTATAATTTTTAGATTTATAATTAAATAAGCTTTCAAACGATGTGCCATCCGTCGATATTTAGGAGTATTTAAAAAATTTGAGTCACAGCCATTTTGATTTTTTCATAATTGATATCGAGTGGATCAACCAAATATCGTTGTGTGGCATATCATTGAAAAGCTTATTTAATTCTGATTCTAAAAAGAATAATAATTAATATTAAAACGAAAATAGTACAGCAAAATGGAGCAAAATCGGAAAACACGATTTAGTTGTTTTTTGGCCGCCATTTGAAAACGGTTTAAGATATGGATGTGCAAATTTCACCGTTGGATTTTTCTTGAAATCCTACATCGAAATGGTGTAACACATGACCACCTTCCTATTTAAAAAAAACAAAGCTACATTCATAATTGCTAATGCAAGATAGAGGCTACATTTTTTGAAATCTTAATAAAATAGTGTTTTTACATAGAGTAGGTACCTCAATCACATCTACCTTAAATTTTTCCTTATATACGAAATATTAAACCGTTTCAAGACTTAATTGTCACCCTGTATATAGATATAGGTACACAGTGTGTCCAAAAAGCCCCCCCCCCCGAAATTTGGAGCAACTAGAAATAAATAAACGATCTTCTAGCTATCTCTATATGGCACTGGGAGATGAATTTCGGTGTAACCGACCATTTCACCCCCTTACCCCAAAATGAGGGGTTGAGGTGGTAATTCAAAAAACTTAAATACAAACCCCTTTCAAGTGATAGCACGTTTTAAAGGGCTTGATAAATGAAATATAATGTCACAAATTAGAGGTCTCTATCTTAACCCTATCGAAAATGGCTGCTTTTCAATGTTGAAAACATCTTATTGACACAATTTAATTACGTTACAAACACTATGTTCCAGTGGAAACGAATAACGGTTCTTTGCATGTTATTTAATAAAATCAGAGGGTCATTCAAAATCTAGTACCAAACAAATATTTACACAGTTTGGCATAAGCTTAAAGTTAACAAAAAGACTTGCAGTTTCTAGATGCATCAGATAATAGTCTTCTAAGTTGAAAGCACAACTGATAACAATCCAGTGAATATCAATGGCCAGGGAATACAGTTTTGAGCATTTAATCTAAATTTAAAATAAATTAAAGTAAGTCTTTAGCTTTATTACTAGTGAAAGGTATTGTAACGTATCTAATTAAAAATCTTTGTTAATGAGGTGTTTTCAATTTTGACTGGCCGCCATTTTCGATAGGGTTAAAATAGAGACCTCTAATTTGCGCCATTCTACTTCATTTATCAAGCTCTTTAAAATGAGGTATCACTCGATGGGGGTTTGTATTTAAGATTTTTTAATTACCCTCTAAACGGGACATTTTTGGGGTAAGGGATGAAATAGTCGGATACACCTAAATTCTTCTCCCTGTGTCGTATAGATACCCCGAAGCTCCAAAGTTAAGAGGTGTGGGACGTTTTGGACATCCTTTACTCGCTTCGCGGCTACTCGTGGCGTAGTATATTGGGAACAGGTTACAGCATTGCACAGTCAGATAATTTCAATGAAATTACGATTGATTAGGACAGAGGCACTTGAATGGGGTGTGGTATTATTCACCCTGACGGATGCACGGTCTATCCATGTAGATATAGCTACAGTGCTGATTACCGAAGACCGTCGGCTATACACTAACACTAACTTATAAACTTAACACGTTACACTGAACAAAATCCGTGTATAACTTTTCTTAAATAGGTTAGTCTTATTCTGCGACAGATAGTAGAATGGTCATGTTATGTGTTAGTGCTTATCCTGACGAAGCCGATAGTGTTCCACGATACAGCGCTGTAACTATGTTTAAAACAACGAACTGTTGACAACATATTTATATCAAAGACCACTAAAGCTACAACTCTGCAAGTTTCAAAATTAATTGACAAAACATCTTCTGGCTTCAATTCCAAATCTATAACAGCTGCAGTCCTATTTGACATTTCAAAAGCTTTTGACAAAGTTTGGCATAATGGTTTACTTTATAAATTACTTCAAACTAATCTCCCACTAACATATATTCACTTAATTCAAATAGATTATTTTTCATCTCTACTGAGGGAGCTTCTTCCATCCTCAAGCCAATTCTTTCCGGAGTTCCTCAAGGGTCAGTTCTTGGCCCATTACTATATCTTCTTTTTACAAACGACATTCCTCTCCAGCCTCACATTCATCTTAGCCTTTATGCTGATGACTCACATTTTTACGTCCAACATAAAAATGCAAATTATGCCAAAATTTACCTACAGAGACAAATCAACGCATTACTTCCCTGGTTTCATAGTTGGCGAATTAAATTAAACACAGACAAAACTGAAGCTATTTAATTTTCAACTAAACTTAAAAAGCCAGCCCCGCTTGAAGTCTACGACAAGCAAATTAAATGGAGCAATCAAGTTAAATACCTAGGAGTAACATTGGACAGCAAAATTAATTTTAACAAACATACACTCGCCAGAATTTCATCGTAAAAACGCACCAGAGCAGCTCTTTATCCTGTCATTTCTTCATCTAGCACTCTATCCATTTCAACCAAACTCATGATTTACAAACTTTATATTCGCCCCATAATTTCATACGCTGCTCCTGCATGGTTAAGTCTTGCATCTAAAACTAATCAAAATAAAATTGAAAGCCTCCAGAACTCCATCCTCCGTCAAATATCGCAATCTCCATGGTATGTTTCAAATGAAACCATACGCAATTCTTTCAAAATTTCTACACTTAAACAATTTATTATCAATCTTACATTCACAACTTTTCAACGATCTTCTAAATCAACATATCAACACCTACGATTAATCTCAAGAGAAGAAGCACCCCCGCCTACCAAACGTCTACGACCAACTTCTTTAATCCAGCATCTGCTAAAGTAATACACTAAATCAAAACACAAATATTCACCCAACTCACAATGAAGAACACTCTACACACACACACACACACCCATACTTAAACAGTGAAGAACACTATATAATCATGTATATGTATCACACTAACCGCCAAAGGGCTTTCTGTAACCCTGAGGCAGAATTCTTATATGTTACAGATAACAGCCATTCAATGCAATGCAATACAAGAATACCTTTGCGTGGCGGCCAATAGGATGGGCGCGCAGCGTTGCCATATCTACTAGCCTCGAACACTCCTGGTATTTAAGCGCACAGTTTAAAGAATTATAAATTCGTTGAGTCAGCCGCATTCAGTTAGAAGCGTGGGAAGAACGTGACAACGTCGCACTAAGGCGATTGGAGCGTTCAAGGTCTCGGTGTACACAAGCCCGTCCCTCAACGGTATTCTTTCGTGGTCTTTAATTTTTTTATAAGGTATTTAGGGTAGAAACTGTACTTTTAGGTTTCAGTCAATATAGCCGAGACTGCATTACAAATCTGCAGTATAAAAACAATAACAAATATGAATAAAGGTAAGCAACTGCTTTTACTTTTTTAAAGTAAAGTCCATTGTTTGGAAGAATATACATTTAGCTTTTATTTCACTAATTGATTATTTCGAGTGAATAAAAATTACTTTTTACTTAAAATCTTCTGAAATTACTTGAATTTTTTTATTACAAACCCTATTAGGTTCGCACCTTTTTCATAATGACAGCATTTTTACATTTTTGAAATATTAAACAGTATGTTAACAGTGGGGTGTGCCCGAATAACAAAATGCAAAGAACTGTATCGTTTTCAAGAAGACAGTATTCACTGTATAACGGAGTGAGACCCTGAAAAAAAACTACGGGCAAAATACTTAGCCTACGAGGAAGCAACATATAATGATATTTTAAGGTTTTTAATCGAGCCAGATTTACATGCTGCATTTCTCACGATGTTTTGCGTATGTGGGTCAAGAGTAAGTAAAACTATAACAAACTTTTGTTTTATAAAAATATCTAAAATATCTAAGGAATGGATTAAGTTTTTACTCTAGTAAACGTTGAGGAAGACAAAGTGGAATAGCAGGTAAAATCAAATCAAACTTGATTAAGAAATAAAAATAGTTGCCCTAAGTTACCTTACAGATAAATTATCATAACTTGTAATAACTTCTTACCGCACAAAAAGTTATAATTTCGTAAAAAGATTAATATATTTTTACATTTTCAGCATTATTTTGGTAAAATTAGTACTTTGCAATTACATTTTATCACTAAACTCTTAAAACAAAACGTATTCTGTTTACTCAATTTAAATATAATGCATAGAGAAAAGATGAAACCCTATTGGGTGTTTTTATCACCTATATTGCCCATAGACGCCGTATAAATTCAAACAATTTTCCATGTTTTTTTTGTAATTTGTAAAAAAAAATTCTGAAACTATTTAAAATTATATAAAAAGAGGTATAGTTCAAGAAAACATAGTATGAAATTTGGTTTTAATTATTTTTGTAGGTATGAGTGGGATGGAAATTGTTAAGGAAACATAAATTAAACAATGTGTGAAAATACGTAAACCACAATAATATATTTTCAGGACATGAAGGCAAATAAAATGATATCCTTATAATCAGAAATATTTTGTATTATGCATTTCTTCAGTTTAACTAGTTAGATTATTTTTTTGTACATTTTCCGAGTATTCCATTTATTGCTCCGTTGGAAAAAGAACAATAGTAATCTCTGCAACACGCAAAGCCATTTCGACGTCCGCACTGTAAATTACATAAACAAATCAGTACAAATAAAACAAAACTACATAATACATACAAAAAAAGTATTGTTGTTGGTGATATCATTTCTTTTAAAGCGCTAACTACTTTGCTTTTCACCCGTTGATTACAGAAACAATCTATATATTAAAAGAATTTATGAAAACTTGTGGCAGTCAGTACGGCCATTCTATCCGGCCGATTTCCTTATTTTTTTTTTTAAATTGCAGGTAATCATTCACAGATATGTCATCAAGCATTACAAATCATGTATCTTTCGAATTACAAACGTTATAATCAAATGCAAATTTCTGCTGTGTATTCCTTATGGGGTTTTTTTTTTTTTTGGTTCTTTGTGTACTTTGCGTTCGTAAACCGTCCATCCGATTGCTTTGAAATTTTTCATAGTAACACAGGTTGACCCTGGGAAAGTTTTAGGCCATTTACCGAAGTCCTAGGACATTAGGGCTACGCCCCAGTGGCCCTCAAAGTTTCAATGTTAATCTTATGGAAGAAAGATTTCTATTGATTTTATCAGGGGCACAAAAACAGCTGTTTGTATAAAAAACTTAGCAACATATCATGTTTGTTTACTTTCATTACCATAGGAGCATTACTTAGAAAATTTGAAGAATATTACCTTTTTGAGGTTACATTGACAAACTAAAAACAAACACAAACAAAAATCAACGAAAAATGCTAACTAACCAAAACACCAATTGGGCTAGTTATTAGAATCAAGTTTTATTACAATTCTTCACAACTACCAGTTTTTTTTAGATTAGGTAAAATTTTCCAACTGCGAGCGAAGCAAAGCAGCCATTTGAGGCCGAAGGCCGAGGCGGGGTTGGGACGCGGAGCGTCCAGGGGCAGAGCCCCTAGTAGATTTGTTATTTGACATTCGACGTTTCTTAAATTTAGTGATAAGTGCTGGATAACGGAAGTAAAAACAAAAAAACAAAAAACGTGCCATATGGAGTGATTTTTTTTAATTTGTAAAACAAATTTTGAAATAATTATTTAAATTTATTTAAAAAGCGGTCAGTTTAAGAAACTATAGTATGAAATTTTGTTTTAATGGTTTTTTTTATGAGTGGGCTTGAATGGATTAAAGAAACATAAACAAACAATATGTAAATGACAATAATATAATTTTTGCAAAATTGAGGTATATTGAAGGAAATGAAAGTGATATCCTTATAATCAGAAATATTTTTATTTATGCATTTCATTAGTTCAACTAGTTAGATTTTCCACATCTTCCGTTTATAACACGTAATAGTCCCTTGGGATAAGAACAAACATAACTTCTGCAACACTTGACTTTAGTAAATCCTCCGCATTGTAAATAACAAAAACAATCAGTACAAATAAAACAATACTGTGTAATACATAAACAGGATTGTTGTTGGTGATATCATTTCTTTCAAAGAGTAAACCATTTTGATTTTCACCCCTCGATTAAAGAAACGATACCTCTGTTATTTGACGCATAAAGTTTCTTAAATTTAGTGAAAAGTTCAGGATAGAGCAAGTAAAAAAAATAGTGACATTTTCCAGGCTTAATGTATATGGCTGGTTACTTACTATTTTGTGAATACAATATTAAGAAAACATTAATCTAAAATAAGAAGCATAAAATATAAGTTGAAATAATGAAATAATAGGTTGAAAAATATATTAATATAACTTATACATAAAACAATTAATTGAACATACATACAAATTTAGATTACATTTGTATTGTATTACTATACTTATACTATGATTTCATTGAAAGAAAGAATTTCTTATCAAAACTTTAGAGTATGGCAGCTACTTTGATATACTGTTTTACTTCACTATAAAGTAATTTAAGCAAATTATGTAGCTATTCGTGGTTTGCGATGTCGTATTAATAACCAATAACTGTTTATCTATATATATAAAAGCGAAATACCACTCACTCACTCATCACGATTTCTCCAAAACTACAGAACGGATTGGAATGAAATATGGTATGTAGCTTCCTGTAGGGCCATAGGTGCTCAATAAGAAAGGGTTTGAAAAAATTCGAAATTTTAGGGGGGTTTGGGGGGATAAAAGTTATTAAATCACGATTTCTTCAAAACTACTGAACGGATTGGAATGAAATATGGTATGTAGCTTCCTCTAGGGCCATAGGTGCTCACTAAGAAAGGGTTTGAAAAAATTCGAAATTTTAGAGGGGGTTTGGGGGG
>JAGFPH010009275.1:26867-41073 GCA_018207615.1 Philaenus spumarius | reverse complement strand
TTAACACTTTAGGCCACTGTCCATCGTCCTATGTGACAATTCTAGCTTTCTATCTTATACTTATTATATGTTTTCAAACATGTTATTTGATTGCGTTAATTTGATCATTGATTATTGCTCGTTCTTTTAACTTTAATTTAAATATTTCCATTTCTCTAATATATTGAGTCTTATTACTTTGTTTATAGGGTAATTGACTTTATATATAGATGTTTCAATTTCTCTAGGTTTATGCTCTTCGTTAATTAAATGACTAGCAAAGTTGGAATGTTTTCTATTATAAAACGATCTTATGCTCTTTAAATCTTTAGCTTTACATTCTATAAATTCGCTTTACAATTCATATTCTAGTATGTATAGGCTACTTTGGTTGTAATTTGTCTCTTTTTTCTATTTTATTATTTTATTTGTCTTTGATTGTATTGTTAGTTTCCATTGCTTCATTAATTCTGTATTGTTTACAACATTTTTTAAATTTTAATATTTTTCTGTGTACATTATAGATGTTCATTTTTCATTTTTATTATTCTTGTTATTTCTATTATTTTTTTAATTTTATATTCTTCTGTAGTTTACCACTACTAGAATGCGAATGTAAACCTAATTATATCATCAAGCAAAGAACAAACGAAGTTAAGAAAGGCGAATAAACAAGATAACGAATGTTAAAGTAACTTGTCAAATCTACCCTCTTAATTTGTTTATTCCTAATAACCTTTTCCTTAAATCTTTTAGTCTGACACATATTTGTGTTTATCTCATAGCAATGAACTATAATTCTGTACAGTGAAAGTGATTAACATTTAAAACTTATACATTTTATATACTATTGATAAATTCTATATACATTTATCTTGATATCGTGGTGGAAGCAAAAACGATTTTAGGTTGAAAACTTGTATTTTTTATTTTTTATGAACCCAAATCATGAAATCATAATAATCAGAATTACATATCCTTTTGGAAGTATTTACCTGTATGCAAAATATAACTTGATTGTCTTTTATGACTAGCCTATTTGGTTAATTGTCTAAAGCTGCGGTCACACTAGGCTATTTAGCAGCCGCTGGTAATATTGCCAGCAAGCAGCGTAGTCTGACCCAGAACCAGTGGTTGGATAGCGGGCTAGTATTTACTAGCCGAAAACAAACGTCAAACATGTTTAACGCTGAATACCATCTGCTAGCAGTCACGTGACCCTGGCGCAGGCAGCCAATGTGAACCCCTAGCAGGTGGTGAAATAAGACGTCTGTTGGTTTTACGTAGTGTTGTATATTGCTTTATATTATTTTATAATATTTCATTTCGCGAATAAAGTGAATATGGTTGACACAAACAGCTGGTCGGGCTAAGACATTATAACATTTTAGATTTATTCCAAAATTATCCTTGCCTGTGCCAAAATTACGCTTATTCTCCAGACTACACTAACAGAAATGCCAAAGATGCAGCATATAGTGACTTATTACAAGAACTTCAGCAACAAGGACTAAAAATAGGTTTGTTCCCATTCAAAATAAATAGCTTACGTGATATGCACAGAAATGAACTGTACAAGGTGTAACAATCCAAGAAAAATTGTGCGGTAGTAACTGTACCAGCGGCTACTTAACTAGTCTTGCATGTGAACTATTCTAATGTGAACAGAACCCTTTCTTCTCCGCTGCCTGCTGGCAATATTACCAGCGGCTAGTTGGTAACTTAAGGGTCGGCTCTAATAAAACAGAAAGTAACCTGCGACTTCCTACAGCGGCGGTAGGTTACGCGGACATTGCTCGTCCTAAATCCATTTAAAACCCGCAATTGTTCAAATAGCTTTTTTTTTTAAAATACCAAACTCTTGTGGACGAAATTCTTCATCCGAATGGCTAGGTAGTTTTTCGCTATAATTAATAGTGACAACATAAAAAATATTAAAAATCAATGTTTTAAATTGTTAATAAATATTAAACAAAATGTTTTTCTTTGTTTTGAAAAAGCGATTTGCACGCATATTGGCCATAGCTTTAAAATAACATATCGTTCATAATTATCCGATAAAAAATAAAGGAAAAATTTTGATTTTAATTTAACATTGGTGTTATGGAGTGTCAGCCAACATGGCCTACAGCAGGAGCAGACCCTTAAGATACTTCTTCAAAAAATTAAATATTTTGCCAAATCAAAAGCGTCCCAACAAAAACAAATTTTTACTTAACATGTTATAGAAGGAAATTTAGTTTTTAAGGTAGTGTCTTTTTTACAATTATTATCATTTCCCTATTGAAAGTAGGTCTAATATTATAAGTAAAAATATATTTTTGAGTAAATTTATGATAAAATGAGAAATTTAAAAACAATAATTAGCTCTCTGAGAATCTAAGTGTAGCTGACTGCATATTTGTGACATTTTTTACAGCTGTCTAAGATATGTTTATAATCCACGAATGTAATTTGAACTGGTACGTAAAATTACGTGAAACTGTGCCTATGTAGGCTATGTCTTCAAGTAGTTAGGAAAATACTAAATTTTATAAAGAATTTAAAAGCAAGTTTACACATATAAACAGTTTCAAAAAATGCTATTTGTTCATTTTAAATATTTGTCCATTTAAACTGCATATCAGTTTATTGAATATTTTATATTAGGTATTGGTAAAATAAGCAGCTGTTAAATATATAGAAATTATTATTTGTTTCAATCTCTAATTTTTTTTTAAGTATAGAAGAAACACACGGGTCTCCACTAGTTTACTAGAATTAGTAGAATTTGGTTTCATATTAAGTCCGATGAAAATTACATGAACATTACATTAAGTTAAATATGTTGTTTTTATCTGAGGTTGAACAAATATTAATTTGTTTGTATATAACTTAATAAGTAGACAATATTTGTTATTAATGGCTGAATATGGTCTGGAGCCTTGTAATTAATGAGGTAACAAAAATAACTGAACATTCTTGTATAATTAATCATGTTTTTGTAACATTCAATATATTTTTAAATTTACATACTTTTGTAGCTCAATGTTTGACTGACCAGTTTTATTTAGTTTTCTTTGTTTAGTAAAAAAAAAATAAACAGTACCAGGAACTGCAACATACTTTCTCACAAACATATTTAAATTATTAAACAGATTCACGGTGACTTGTAGGGTGGGGTAGGAGAGGTGATTTTGTATTAAAGTTGTTTTCCCATAAAAATCCATATATAATAATGGAAAAACCAACTTTTCTCAAAAACGGCTCGAACGATTTTGATTAAAATTTTACAGTTTATAGTACTTTAGGTCCCTAATAAACTATAAAATTTTAATCAAAATCGTTAGTGCCGTTTTTTAGAAAAATAGATTTTCCGTTATTTTAAGGGTTTTTATGGGAAAATTACCCTTAAAAATAAAAAATTCACAAAAATGAAAAAAACGCCTGGAGATACCGTGGATTAGTACCTCCACACCAAATTTCATCAAAATCGGACGACTGGTTTAGGCTCTAGGTCTGATAACATCCACACAGACACACATACAGACACACACACATACATCACTCCGAAAACCACTTTTTTAGGTTCAGGGGGACCCAAAACGGATATTTCCACCAAAAAATCAAACTCAAAAATTTTGACAAATACAATACTTTCTCCTTATACTGTGGTATAGGGGGAGAAAGTAAAAAGTAATAAGGAAAAACAAATTTTGTTGAAAAAAAAAAACAAGTTAATTATACAGCACTGAAGAATATTACAAATATAAATAATAGAGTATGATACGGTTTCTCCCATACTTATTACTTATGTAAATAGTTTATGTTACAGTTGTTAGCTTTAGCTGATGACACTGAATTGTTATATAAAAATAAATCTATAGATTTCATGTTTAAGGTGTTGGTTTTCCACACATTTTATGGTTTTAAACGAGAAAAACAAAGTATGTGGTAAAATATAAACAGCGAAAATAGTTTTATAAATGCAATTAAATATCAATTTCACATATAATATTAACCCTAAATAATAATGTAACTGCTCAATATTTTTGTCTTCATTTCCTATCCAACGTTGAAACTGTTAAAACTATCGCACAAAGGATAGCAGAAAAACAGCGTTTAACTTACTTTGTCATGCACAATTATTACTGCCTACACTTTCTTGTTATGAATGTTGAGCCCGTCAAACTAATGGACTCTGTTTTACAGCTATCCTTTATTTGATACTTAAATGGTTGAACCATTTAAAATATTTAGTTAAAAAATACAATATGGGATAGCTGGTAAAAGAAGCGTTTCTGTTCATATGTTTATAGTAAGTTTTTTCATTATTTTGATCTATATGGCCACCCCTGAATTATCTCTGCGTATTATACAATCAGCAAGAAAATATTAAAGTTTTTGCTTCTATCTACAAAAGAAAATATTCATGCAAAAAATTTGTTAAAACCGTCATAAAAATATGCAACTTTTTTAGTTTTTTACTAATTGTAGTTTGTTGCAAATACAACCAAAAATGTCCATCAATGCTTCATTTAAAATGTTCATGAAAAATCCACGACAATTTTTAATGTGCAAACATTTGTTTCTTCATCTTTATTTTGATCCATAGAACCACTCCCTGAATTGTCTCCATGCACTATAGAGTCACAGTGGAACCTCAATAAATTGAATCCCACGGGGAACGGGGAAATTTCGAATTATCGAGTATTTCGAATAATAAAGGATCGATTTATCAAGGTTCATCCTCCCCAGTTTTCGATTTATAGAGGTTCAATTCAGTGCACGCAATAAATATCAGGAGAATTGATTGCCGTCTAAAATACGGTGTTTTGTACATTGTGCATTAATATTAATTTCAGAACTATATTGTAATGGTTGATAATGCAATTATAAAATGTAATAATGTACGTACTTTAAATTGGAAGCAGTTAATTTTAATTTCAAACTGCTTCTTTATCGAACCTACTCTACTGCTGGTCCAAGACTGAGATGGATTGCAACAGGAGCGGAGGTTGGACAGAGTAAAGGATTGGTATTTCCTGTCGAAATACGATGCAGTAAAATACAGTATCGATGTTTTGAATCATAACAAATGTCAAACAACTTTGATTAATCAAGGTGTTTCTCGAGGTGAACTATTCGATTTGTAGAGGTAAAATTAACATTGCAAAAGATAGGGAAGTTCAAGAAGAATAAAAAAATCCGATTTATCAAGGATTTCGAATTATTGAGGTTAAATTTATTGAGGTTCCACTGTATTTCAATTTGGTAAAGTCTTAGGTTCTATAATTTTTATAAAAAACCGACAAGAGAAAATTTTTGTAGCCCGATTCATTTCCTATCAAATGATATACCTGCCAAAACTATAGAACAAAAGGTAATACGTAAAACAGCTCTCATTAATTTGACACGTTCAACGTTTATAGGAACAAAGCGTAGACAATAATTCATTTGCAAGTTCAATTAATTAAGTTGTAAGCTGTTTTATGTTACCCTTTGCAAAATTTCAACTCAATTGGTTAAGCCAGTCTAGAGATAATAAAATTTAAAAAATGGCGGATAGCTGGTAAAAGAACCGTTTCGAGACATATGTTTAACCCTCGTACTGTCAGACTGCTCAATTGACAACTTTACTTTGCATTGAATATTTCACCCACTAAAAATCATCTAATTGTAATAAAACAAAAACCGTTGGAAAGGAAATGATTTTAACTTTAATTTTTGTATTTACAAATTTGTTCTAAAACGTATATTTACATATTATGTAATCATCGTTTTAAAATTGTAGTTTTCTGTAAAGCTAATGCCGCGCGAATAAAACACAAAGAAATGGCTCAACTTTTTCACTTGTCTAAAGCTCCTGACCTTTGGATTCGTCAAGATTTGAACTTTCTAAAACTGCCTTCCAATCAGACGTCACACTTAGGCTAACAACAGACGAGACACCGGTGTACAGGACACTTTCCGGTGTCCCAGCTTCTCGCTGGGAGAGACACCGTTGAGCCACAGAATCTGGTAGCGCGCTACTCAGTGTCTCATCTGTTGACACACATTTAATTGATAGTACATTTAGTGTCCCGTACACTAGTGTACCGTACACCGGTGTCTCGTCTGTTGTTAGCCTTATAGTTTCGAAAATATAAAGATTTTTGTAAACCCTTGCAATTGGACAGTTTTCAACCAATGAAACAGCACCTTTTGCATTCGAGATATCTCTTACAATTCGATATATTTGTATAGATATGTTTATATCGTTTTGTAGACCAAACTTCAATCTTTCGTTTGGTGTAGAGTAAACTAGATTTACTGGCAAAATGTTATTCGTACAACAGTGGGAAGTATAGACTTTTTTTGAATTCAAAACTCCCCTTGAGAACGCTGTGCAACGCGACTTCTAACAGTCATAATGTATACGCTTGATCCGAGAGTACTCTTGACAGTTTATTCTAATTTTGTGGACCAAGTAATATAATGTGAACTAACTTTACAAAATGAGAACTTACAAGTATACAGATAAATTCTATGATTTTATTCTCTACACTTTCTTATAAGAATATTTCATTTTTGGGCAAAGCATATACAGTGGAACTTGGTTATAACGTCATCAAAGGGACCGGAAGTTTTTTAACGTTATAAAAAAAGCAGCCTTAAATCTGAGTGAAAGGACAAAGTAAAAACGCAAATGTTCTGCTACATACAGTACAACACTGTTTATTGAAATCTACTCGTAACGTTCTGATCAACACTTTTTGCTTCGCCACAAATCTTCGCAAAGGAGATTGAATGTCTCGCTTTGAAACGATCAAGCCAGCCGTTTGAACATGTAAAATTAGAACCGAACATTTGTCCAAACTCAGTCGCTTTTTCTTTAAGAATTGGTCCACTAATAGGAATGTTGGCGCTGCGGCATTGCTTAAACCATTTAAGCAACACCTCATCCACATCACTATGTTGGCACTTTCTTATTTTTTTTACGTTTTCTCCGTCTTCCTTAAACGCGGTTAAAATTTTGTCTTTATTCTTTAAAATTGAACCTACTGAAGTATTTACCAGACCAAACTCACGACACACATCAGCGATTTTTCTTCCACTTTCCACCGCTCTGATCAACCGCACTTTTTCCTTGATAGGAAGCACCTTCCGTTTGACACCACAACTTGACATTGCACAAACAAAACAACTAACGACGTATAAAACAACTGTCAACACACGCTATGCTCACACGGAGGTAGGTAGTGATGTGACTGATGATTTACCGTAACTAATGAAACAAACAATACAGTACAGTGTGCCTGTGTCACCACAGTCATTGACCTTGTAGAATGTAGGGGTGGGAAGGTATAAGACCCAGGTATGCGGGACAGCCCCCGCCCCCTCGAGACACCAATTACACAAAAGAGTTTCATCCCGTCACCAGCTCAACGTTTGGCTTGTGACCTGTTTTTGCTTTTGTTGTTTCTACACATTGTTTCTATGAACTTTGGGACATAATACAAGCACACTACCACTTTTGCAACCTAAGAATCGCAAAATTTTTGACGCTATAGCCGAGCGCCGCGATATTTGTTGACGATATAAACAGGTTTTCGTACAACATAAAATGTTCAATTTTGGCCGGTCTGTATAAAATGTGACGTTAAACCCGAGTTGACGTTACAGCCGATGCTGTTATAACCAAGTTCCACTGTATTCCTAAATTACTATTCAAACTAGGCCTAGTTTTGTTATCTTTTTCAAAGGTTTTTTTTCTAGATATTGATATGGACTATGTATCAATTAATAGTGTTAATTAATAGAATATAGAATTAATAGTGTTCATATTATATTTATTGGGCCAACATTAATTTATGTGTCAATATATTATATATAAATAAACATACATTTATTTGTTTAACATTAGGCCAGAAAACAATTAACACAAAGGAAAATAATATCAATAATAATAAAGTAAATAAATAAAAGTAATAAAATAAAATATACAGAAGTAGTGAAGGAACAAAATGCACGAATAAAGAGTTTACTATTCAAGCATTTTATGTTTAACTACGCACACCACATACATGCTATAACAGTACAACTAAAGCAATGTGTGTTATTAGAATGGACACAGACCATCCCAAGAATTGCTTCGCAGCTGTTTGGCAAACTGGGATATCTTTGCCGTTGCTGCTTTGGAACACCTCCGCCGACTGGATCGTTCGGCCTCTGTTGGGCTCGTCTCATCTACACACCAAATGTAGTAAGTAAATCAAAGAACTACATAATCATCATGCAAAGTAATACTCTTACAAAAATTAAAGTTAACTCCCTTTATAAATTCTTTCACCATAAAATTGTAGTAACCCTACTAAGTATCATATAGATAAATGTAGTCTGTAAAAACATTGCTATCAATAAATACCTTTATATAAATCATTTTGACTGAATAACCAAATCCCTTCTAAACCAGACAATTAAAAATATTTTTGTCTTTAAATCTACAAACCTTGTGTTGTAGAAGGATTCGGTTGTCTGCAGTTATGACAAAACCATTTTCTTGCAGGAATTTTTCTTATTGGCGGATATATGCACTCAAAATGTTGGCCTTTTTCGCAAGAATCACAAGTAACCAAACCTCCTCTCTGCCCACAAGTCTTGCATCTACCAACAGGCAGTTCCCTGTGTAAAAAAAGCATACCCTTTTATAGCATGTAACGTATGTGATTTCATGTACAAAAAAATCAAATATATACATACACTAGGGGGGACCCCTGCGTGCTCCGCACGCCAACCCCCAATGGAACCTTCTAAAAACATATGTTATGTTTTATTTATAATAAAGGTGTAGAATTAATAATAACCTCAAAACTAAGATGGTAAATAATGTCAAATGTTCAATTTAAATTATTTCTTATATTTTATAAAAGCAGTTATAATAATGGTTAAAAGAACCAGCAAGGCTCAGGTATACACTTAAAAACCCTAACCTAAAAGCTAGAAATACAACAATAATTGCTTCAAATTTTGAAATCAGCTGTTAATGGAAATATTGGAGCTAACAGCTATATTAGCTGTTATCAATTGGTTGCTATGGTAATAAATGTAAATACATGTGTTGATTTATCATTCTGGGCCTAACCTAAGAATTTCTTCCGACTAAATTTACAAATATTGGAATAAAAAAGGTTTTTATCGAAATGAATTATAGCCTATGTTACTCGACATAGTAAAACAGCTTACTATGTAGCGGGATAGTGTAGCTTTTTATTAGTAAAACTGTTTTTTCAATCGGTTTAGTAGTGCCAGAGATTACGCCCTACATACAAACAAACAAACACACAAACAAACAAACAAACTTCACCTCTTTATAATATGAGTATAGCTTTAAACTTCTGTCATTTACAGAAAAAGCAAGACAAATAGAAATGATCTATACCTGCTCAAGCTGGAATAAAACTATCCAACAGCCTCCCAGAGACTTTAAAAGCTATAGAAAATTACCAACATTTTAAGAATCACAAGTAGGATTGCTATTACTCAGTGGGTTAGTTTCTTGACAGAGTGGAAACTTATTGATAGGGCTGCAATAAGCTGTGTCCGGGTGCTGCGGCTTGCTTTTGGTATCTATGATAAATTTATCATTGATAACTGATTTTGTTTATTTATATTGTAATAGAAAACTAGTTTTATTTATTTATGTATTGCAGATAGTTGTATTTAGATTATTATTATTGTATTGTTGGATGTATTATTATTATTATGTAGACAATTGTTTAAACTTGTTTACTTTGGATTCTAATTTGTTAATGAATTAGCAAGGTGTATAGCTTGAAATATTAATGTATGTGACGTTTGTTATACAATAGTATTATTGTATACAACAAATGAAAATTGATTGATCGATTCACTAATACTGCGCTCTAATTTTGACTTACTACGCATTTAGTGATGTATGTTGATAATGACGCCTGAACAAAAATGTTTTCTATTCTATAAAAAATATCTTAGTGGTTGTCTGCAGTGTATTTCTTTCATGCTATACAAAAATAACATCAAAACAAACTTTTCTCGGCACTGCCGTATTCCCCGCCCCGAATGATTTTGAGAACAAATACCTTATGTCCAAAGAGAATAAATTTCAAAACAACATAATAAGTTATTCCCGTTATGTAGATGACACCTTTGTCATATTCAATGGTACGTGCAGACAGATTGAAAACATGAAAAAGTATATGAATCAAATCAACAGGCAAATCCAATTCACTCTTGAATTGGAGACTGAGAAGTCGCTAAATTTCTTAGATCTCACGGTCGTTAGAACAGACGTTTTTCAATACAAGATTTTTAGAAAACCTACGACCACTGTATCTACTATTCATGCGGAATCACATCATCCAAATGCACACAAAAAGGCTGCATACAATAGTTTTGTCCATAGATTGATAACAACACCACTCAGTAAGGAGGATTTCCATAAAGAACTTAATATTATAAAATATATAGCCGTAGAGAACGGGTATAGAAGCTCCATGATTGACGAGATTCTTAAAAAATACAACAAATTTAAGAACAAACCAACAATGGAAACAAATATTAAAAAAACATTCAGATCCACAGAATATGGAGTAGTCCTACCGAACATATTGACCAACACACTGAGGAAGATAAATGTTACCATGTCATTCCGCACCTCGAATAACATTGGAAACCTACTAAAACCTAAAAAAGCAACTCCGTTAGATCAACAGACGGGTGTATACAGAATAAATTGCGATGAGTGTGAATGCTTTTATATAGGACAAACCGGGAGACAATTTAAAAAACGATATAAGGAACATCTCCCAAGTAACCGTGGAGCCGTTGACAAATCCAACTTCGCACGCCACATAACGGAAGAAGTACATTCTTACACTAACTTTGAAAATAATTTCCATCCACTACACATATTATGTAAGAAGGGCAAGCTAATAGACGCGCTGGAAGAGTATGAAATATACAGAGCGTAATCAGAAAATCCAGATCATGTGTTAAACGACCAACTGAATTTTAGATCTAATTTAATTACGACTTCGCCAAGGAGTTAGATAAGAAAAGCAAACAATAGACTTGGTAGGAAAGGGAAACCGTGGCTTCAGTAGTCAAACAAAGTCGTTCGTGTGCACACGCGGTTGTATTTTTATATGGATTGTTTGTGTTGATGTGCGTGTGTATAAGTATTATATGTGTTATGTCTTTTAATAAGTTATTTTAATGTTATGAGGACCTCAGCAGAGGGATATCTGATGATGGAACCAGTTTCGAAACGCGTCATACTGAGTAAGTAAATTACTTTTCAATTGAAAGTCACATAGACGGATATAATTTTTACATTTTATTCAATATAAATACTAGTTTTATCCCATTCAACTCGGTCCCATTCAACTCGAAATATCGGGACTCTACTGTATTTAAAATCTATAACGTGTGTGAACATAATGCAATTGTGCTAACACGAAACTATTTATTAGGGAGTATTTTTAGTTTATATTTATTTTGTATTTATTGATTCAAAATTATTTAAAATTAAAATTAATTAATTATATTTAATTTCTATTAATTATAACTTGTGATTTTTACTTTTCATTTTTCCTAATCTTACAAGCATAGATTTTAAGAAATCTTTTAAAACGTTTAAAAATGTTGTCTAGTGTAACGTTATAAATTCAATTTTAAAATTGGGTATAACTGGAAAGAAGGCATAATGAAAACTACATCAAATCGGTTTGCATTTACAGGTCACAGATTCATAACATATTTATAAGCAACTAAATTCTATACATAAAGTATTTGTTGCATATATTAGGTGTCACAGCACATATCAGATGACCATGTTTGTTTTATAACTAAAATTGTTCATGATAATAAAGCTTACTTTGATTTCTTGTCTTCAGTAACATCTTCTACTTCAGCTTCGGCTGTGAACGAAGGCTTGGTTTTTTTTACTGGGATTACCTTTTCTCGAGGCTTACATCGAACACAAAACCAATCCCCTTCAGGTACTCTCTGCACACAATTAGAATAGAATATTAGTAACACATTTTTCAAAAACATATTTTACTGTATTAATTTATACAAATTCTATTTCATTCGGGTATTGAATCTAAGAATTAAACTTTTTATAATATGTTTTTGAGTTTACAGTTTTATTAGAGCATAGATTTTTATAATGGTTAACAAATACATTTAACAGAATGCCAACCCTGACATCACAAATTAATGGCTTTAATTTATGAAAAATTTGTTTAAGTTAAGAATTTACCAGAATTTCAATTATTCAATACAGTTTAAATGAAGTGCTGAATAAAAGACAAAACACAAATACTGCTGCTGCACCACCCATTAAATCTTTATCTTTAGGTATATTTTCTATTTATTCAAGCATTTGATGAAAGGTTTTAGTCACTAAACAACTGTAATGTATGAACATTCATTGATGTAAAAAATATTAGGCTATAGTTCCATTTACAAAAATCTAAGGTGAATCCAAAATTTGTTTACAACTTTCTGATAAAATCAAGTTCAATTATTGTTACAAAAAGGTTCTTTTTCAAATCAAAAACACATTTTAAAAATATATTAAAATTAATAGTGTTCACAAAATTACCACAAGAAAACATTAACAGGATATTTTTTACTTTATCTCCGAGTTCTAGTTTATCAATCACAGTTCTTGTTCTGTTTCTACTGTAAGAAATTAATAATAAAAATAAACACTAACCTTTAACTGGGGTTTCAAACAGTACATGTGATGTCCTTTATTACATTTATCACAAAGTAACATTTTCTCAGGGTCTCCTCGTCGTCGACAAATTCGACAAAATGCTTTCAAAATAGACTTTCCCCAAGCAATGCTATTATCTGTTCCAAAAAAGGACAATTGGTTAGTAAAGCAGCTATATTTAATGGAATGTACAGAGTTTATTGGAAAATAAATAAAATATCAATTATTTATTATAGAAATTATGTAGTTAGCCCACCAAAGTTCTGTGCTTGTTTGATAGCACATAAATTAATAAAATTATAATTGGTTTCCCATATTAAATGTTAAAAATATTACACTTTGCAAAAAATGTATCAGTAAATTTTTACTGTCTATAAATTTACATCCAGTGATAAGTTTTCTTGCCCTTTCCTCGAAGGGACAGATGTTTCTCTTCAGTATAATACTTCTTTCTCTGGGTAGACAAATTTATAGAAAAAGAAGGACCACCTATGGTGAAGCAATAGCTAACATTTAAACAAAAATAATTGAATAGAGCGTTATATTTCTTAGTTAGTACATGCGTCCAGCCTGAAACATCTGTAATTTTTACAGGAAATATATTTCAATCCAACACACAAAAGTTGTTTTTAATAAGAGCATGTAAATTTCAATAACCTAAAAGTGTAACATATGCAAGTCCTTAAATGTGTATATAACTCATGTTTAGCAAAAGCATAACAACTTTCACTAAAATAGTCTAGAGAATGAAAAATAGATTAACTGTAAAGGTTAAAATATAAGGATAAAAGAATTGTAAATAGATTAAAAGTAACAAAATAATGTTTATTCAATTTTATTATAAATAATTTTAAAATAGACAACTAAAAAATAATAACATATTACTTATTCATTTTAAATAAAGTAAATTAAACGCAGACAAAAAAAGTAAAAGATATTTATTTTAAATTTATTCATTTTTATTATTATATAAAAAGTTAGACAAACATTTAGATGAAAGACATAAGGACAAAAGGTTAATTAGTGACAAAATTGAAAAGGCATTGAGAGATGTGTTGAAACAGATATCTCTTTGAGAACTGGTACATTGCATTATGGGCATTAGAACATGCTTCCTTTTAGTAAAAATGCATCTTTTTGATGATAATTTTGTAGCCTAAAGGCAAGTTGTTCTAGTGGTTGAATGAGTGAATATACAGTTTAAAGTTATATCCAAAGGAGGTTGGAGTAAATGTGTTCAACCGTGGTGCGAGCTAGCTTTGAAACAACATTCGCACATTGAAGTGAAAATGGCGTCGTAATAACTAAGTGAAGTAATTCCACAAAACTATCTACAGTTTAGATTTTGGGATCTGTCGAAAAAAAATTGCAAGTATAAAAATACGTTACATAAAAGTAAAGTAAATTTTCAATGAAATAATAGATTTGTTTCCGTATAAAAAAATATATTATTAAAATTTTCTTTTAACTTAAATTTTATTAGGATTGATTTTTAAACAAAGT
>JAGFPH010009275.1:8515-19344 GCA_018207615.1 Philaenus spumarius | reverse complement strand
ATTTTCTTTTAACTTAAATTTTATTAGGATTGATTTTTAAACAAAGTATTATTTGTACAAAAAAGAATTAATGTTTTTATGCTTCTAATTTACAATTTGTTTCATTAGTTATTCTGTATTTGTGAAGTTTTATTTTTAACATGTTTTATTAAATAAGTCAAATGGATCATCATGCCAGACTAGATTTTCATTATTGACAACAGCCTCAATGTAATGATTACTTTTACAGTTTACAAAACCACAAAATTTATAACTTGAGTCATACAGTGATATGCAAAATAGCAAAGATATCACAGGTTACAGTAAAATTAGCATGAAAGATTACTTTGTGCACCAAACATTGTAGTCGTGGATTGTCAACCTTGTCAGTCTGTGGTGCAAGGAATGGTGGTCATGGATTGCACTGAATTTTATCTGTAATCCTGATGTCATGGAAGTGAGCTTAGATGATGTAGTAAGTGAAGAGATGCAAGATAGATGCACATCATTTTGTTGGAAAGGAAGGTGATTCATAAATACTTGCGAGGAGGGGAGTATATAGCATGTCCAAGACTGCTTCGTCATTCACTATACTACCCGTCCGCTAAACGTTACCCATACCATTGCGAAGGGCAAGGAGCGGAAATGTTTTCAGGATGTACACGGCAAACTACTGTTTTGTTTTCTTTCTGTTCAATCTAACACAAAAGTTTTTATTATGAATTTACTTATTGAGAAATCCTTTCAAGCTATGAATTCTTTATCGAAATCAATTCAGTTAACTTACATTTATTTGTAAGTTAACAGAACTGATTTTTACAGAAGTTTTTTTTTTATTCACCTCGGTTAATAAGGAAACTTGTATAGTGTATGTGTCACTTTATTATTTATGCCTGCTTTAAAAATATATATTTTATTATTATTAATTATCTGCTTACAAAATATTGTTCTTTATAATATACAAAAATTATTTATTACTTTAATTTATTCATATTCTTTCAGTTTAATTACATTATTCTTTTAAACTTAAGTATCTATTTAGGGCCAAATCTGTACTATGCCTCCGCACATGTTACAGATTCACTGTCTGGTATGTAAAACATTATATTTCTTTCATGCTCTCAATAAATTGTGCAATACGGTTAGTTGCATCATTCTAAAATATCATGTTTTATATTATGTAAATCTATGTTTCATTTAAATATGTTTATTAATAAAAGTTAAAAGATTCTTTTCAAACAGTTTCACAATTTTTTATTTCTTGCACCTTATTTCACTCTACCAAGTACCCCTTTAGCCAAAAACGCACTCACCCTTAAGATAAAAAAGGAAAAATTATAAAACATTCTTTATTTTATATTTTTTAAATCAATCTTCCAAAATGTTTTAAATTTATATAGTTTTGCAAGAATCAGTGATGCCGATGGCGCAATGTATCTTGAACTTTTGAGCATTAAATTTCAATAGTATTTTAGAAACAAGGATAGTTATCATTGGGGGTGGGTTGCTATTCAATTTTGTAAATTCATTCTTCCACTCCAAAATCACGTCTTCCCAGTTTTCCGCAATATGCCCACATCCCATACAAAATGACGAATCTACCAAGTTGAAACAGAATTCCTGTGTTACTATAAAATATAAAAGAATTAGTTTTATATATTATAACAAGAAAACACACCACATTACATTACCTAATGTAGTGAAGTGAAGAAACAGTTGAGGCAAACTTGTACTTGACATGAGTGATGTTTCCCATCTTTCTTTAACTCTTGCAGGATCTTCTTTCTTCAAACTTTCTATATCCTTATTTCTCTCTTTGTCATCAAGCCCTGTCATGATTAATTAATGTATTAAGTACAGATAAAACCAGGGTTTGAAATGTAAATCAAAATCTACTTATCCTATTTAGATGAAACTTCTAACAATGTATTTTGCATTTCCTAAGTTAGATAGCTCACCAAAATGACACGAGAAGTGATCTGACAGCAACATGATTGCATAATAACAGTCATGTAATATTCCTATTACTTAAAAACTATTGTACTAATTCTATTGTAACTGTGAACAAGATGGCTTCGTCGTATTCA
Organism: Philaenus spumarius; assembly: GCA_018207615.1. Lineage (NCBI taxonomy): Eukaryota > Metazoa > Arthropoda > Insecta > Hemiptera > Aphrophoridae > Philaenus > Philaenus spumarius. The sequence continues at coordinate 17,278 of JAGFPH010009275.1, read as the reverse complement.
TCTTTTTCTGGTGATGAAGATACCATTAAATCAAAGCCCACTAAAGAATACCGTTGCGAGGCGGCCAATAGGATGGGCGCGCAGCGTTGCCATATCTACTAGCCTCGAACACTCCTGGTATTTACCGCTCGAGGCTTGATCGCACAGTTTAAAGAATTATAAATGCGTTGAGTCAGCCGCATTCAGTTAGAAGCGTAGGAAGAACGTGACAACGTCGCACTACGGCGATTGAAGCGTTCAAGGTCTCGATGTACACAAGCCCGTCCCTCAACGGTATTCTTTAGTGGGCTTTGATATAGCAAACCTTGTAAATATTAACAATAGTTAACGGCGAAAGAAACGTCTTTGGGTGCATCCGTTATGGAGAAGAAATATTAATACAAAATGTGTGTTTAAGAGTTTTTAAAGAACTGAACATTTTTCCTAAAATATTTCAGTCGTTTTACCGAATGCACAGAGAAATATTTAATTTATTGGTTGAAAAAAATGCTCATATAAAAGATTTCTTTGAGTACTCTTAACGGTGCAAACCAGGAAAAATACACTGTGTAAATAAATTTGATATTGTTATATAGAAAATTAACTAATAATGTTAGTTAATTGGATTAATAACATGTAATTAATGATATAATGTATTTAAAAACAATATATTTTTGTTTAATTGTGTGATTATTTCAAATTTTATTTTATTGTTTTTGAAGTTGGATTTTCTGATAATTTATTTGTATCAAAAACAATAGATAATATAGTGAACTCATTTAAAAATTAATTATCAATAAAAGTTATACTTATTTATGATGTTAAATAAATTTGACGTATTCAGTAGGCTACTGGTACCGTACAAGCAACGCACAAGTGACACGCAATAAAAAGTGAAGCATGCTGCACTTGAATGACTGTGATATGATTGTTATGTGTCATTAACGTGTTGGATTATGTCGGTCAGTGCTAACATTTGTCTAACTTGAAAATGACATCATGTCACAATCATGTGTCTGTCACGTCACCTAACAAGGATCATCGGCCTAACAAGGACTATGATTTATCATAATTTTTCAAAATGGGTGCACGATTGAAAAAGTAAAATTGTTTAGTGAGAAACCTCCGATTTGGGTACCTATTATGCCTTTCGGCTTATTAAAACTAGTACTACCCTATAATAGTTGACAATAATAGTACATAATAATTTAAGTTCAATTGTATTATTCATTTTTGGTGTTTAGCCTCTGGAATAGAATATATGAATGACAACTGAGATGTTATTTAAATTTTGAAAAAAGTTCGGTTGAACGGAAAGCAAAGTGTATAAATGGATTCCAAAATGATCTGAATAGATAGATTGAAACTGATCATCCAAAAAAGAAAAACAGGAATAGAAACTGATGTTTATAAAAGTTCGTAACCTATGTTGTCAAAATTGTATTATCAAATAGAACATAACCAGAACTAATTAATGAATGTATTTAAAAAATTGATAACAAAGTACAGTTTTAAAACTGATAACAAGTTTTTAAATAAGACTACAAAAATATACTGAAGAATAAATTTAATCACAAAACATTTTGTTTTTAACTGTAAAAATTACTTTTTTATGTAAGAGTTTGTGAGTTAGTCATATAAAAAGTCATAGTTATCTATGTTCGATCAAAAAATACTTGGATATTAGTGAATTTTTGGTAATTACTCAGTAATACCCAGATATTTTACATCACTGGTTAAAGTAAGGAATTTTGTTTTGTTTTCTCACGAAACCAAAGACATGAGAAAATTATAGTAAAGTTATCAATAGGACTAGAGTAAGAAACCCCATACAACTTTTTATTCTAACAAACTATTATACAGAGTAACTTACCTAATGGCCTTTTAAGATATTTTGGATCTATACTTTGTTCTACTTGTAATATTGCAGAAGCTAAGTCTCTAACAGTACTACTTTGTATTACATCGTTCCCTTGGTATTTGAGTGGATCCTTATAATCAACCTCTGAAGATGGAGTTTCAGGTCGACTTTCACCCTCTGTAACACCATTGTATATCTTACAAAAATATCTTTAATTATTGTAATTAATTGGTCAGTGATTTCACATTGTAATAAACAAAACATAATACATACACCGTGCATAAACACATGAATAATAATTTGTTAAACTGTTGTAATTATTTACCTATTTCAAAAATGCATGTTTTATTAATAATATTAGTAAATTTGGTTACAAATTAAAACATCAACATTTTTACTTGCTTTACAGATATTTGTCATACACCAAAAATAAAACAAAATTTTATAAATCATAATAGTGTAAAAGGTAGTATTACAAATCATAGCAAATAGCTAAAGTCGATTATGGGTCCGTACAATAGGTCTTTAGTTTTGCTATCTTGTGTGATAAATAATGAGGGGGGGGGGGGGAAGAGCTAGTATTTCCTAAAATATAACTGAACAAAAAGAACTTTCCATAGATAAAAGAGAGATGGAAATCATTTTTACTTTTGCTTGTCCTTTATAGGTCTCATATGACATCAAACATTATTATATAAATTGTTTTACTTTGATGTTTTAATTGTGAGGTGTGTGCCTCTAAAAATCCCTCTTTCAATACCCCTAATTAAAAAATTGCTGAAGATAGCTCTAAATAAGTACATTCACTCAAATGGTTACGTTACGTTTTAAAAATAAATAAGAACAATATTGTATTTCCTAATTTTCTATATATGTTAATGACACTCTAATATTAGGATATCATTTATTACAAAAGCACCTATTTCAGTTCATGGTTTAGTCCAAAAGTTGTTACATTACAGATCTGCCAAATATATTGGTGCGGGTTCTCATAAGAACTAACACAACTTCAAACAAAATTTTAACTCAAAAATTCATTAACCCTTCCCTCGGTATTCCGTAGTAACTCGTAGTGATTTATTTTTTTCACTCCCTGGATTTCCGTACTAATCCGTAGTAGTACTTTAAATGCATATAACTTCGCCATCTGTTGGAATATTTTAAAACTAATTTGAGAAACGTGTTCAGAGAACATTTTACAGTATGATGTATACCATGTGTTATTTTATGTTAACTGAATAACATTCTTAGTTTATATAATTTTGTATTCCCTGAACAACAAAACCCTCTCATGTTAGTGGTCCTAATTAAAATTGTCTCCACAAAAATTGGAAAACTGTAAGTACTATGTCAGCCAAAAATTTTTTAAATTATTGACTTTAAATTATCAGGAGTCAAGGTTTGTTGCACCAAAAAATATATACTTTATGATACGGTTATGAGGTAGATAATTCAAAAGAGGATAGATTTAAGGATACCAAAACTGTTTTCAAAATTTTATGATTCATAATATCTCTTACCTTCAGATTTTTCATCATCTTCTGGAATGTTATTGGAGTCAGCCTACAACAAAAGAAAGAACTTAAACCAATGTTAAAACTAGGGATGGGTCGATACCACCGATACTTTAGCTTTGGTATCGGTATCGAGAATCGATAGCCGAAACTCGATACCGATTACCGATACCAAGAGATACTCAGTACTCAGTTGTCAGAACTGCCCGTTCTCGTATAGACTCCGTGAATGTAATCTCCGGTATTTGCAATCGCATTCTCTGTATTTTAACTCAATTCAGCATTAACAATAAATATCTGTAGGGAAAATGTAAAACATTATTAATTTTATGTAAGTAGAAATTTTCCCCAGTAAAATGTTTTAGGCAATTGTTTCCTTTCTTAAGTAAACGCTTCTTGTTTTATTTTTATTCATGCGTAGGCTGTTATTTGTACACAAGAAGTCTAGAGTAGGCTCAAGGTCACACACTTATGGATTCGTTTGTTATCGTGTCTAGAATTAGGATGTCTACTGTGAAGAAAAATAACACATTTTATAGATTGGTAACAAAAGTATTTAAACTTTAAAGTAATAATTTTATTTGTTTGATTTCGGGTAAAAATTGTTGGGACTTACGTTAACCGTGATTTATGATTTTTATGGGAGTCCGGACGGAATTCCTTTGTTTTACTTTTTATTTAGAGATGGGTCGGTTCCATTTTTTATCGGTTCCCGGTTCTAGAATCAAATCGGTTCTATTTATTATTCAAGGAATTTAACAAGAATTTAAGAGTAAAGTATCTTATCTTCTAAAGCGAGAGATAATTGTCTGTCTGCTAAATGGATCTGGAATCTCCGTCTAAGGATTTTTGATTTTTTGATTTTATATGGGGCTTTTGGCCACGAGAAATCGATTGGAAATGGTCACCAGTCTGGGAAAATTCGTTTTCTACGTCTTTTTATTAAATTAAAAAGTGAAATTTGTCCATTTTAAACAATACAAAGCACAGCTGATGCAAATGTTTTCAATGTCATTACAATAATCATCTGTTTTCTTTTAAACGAAGCACAGCTGATGCAAATGTTTTCAATGCCATTACAATAATCATCTGTTTTCTTTTAAACTGTATTTTATTAGAGGTAAGCCTAATGTTGTATCTATTTATAGTTACCATGGCAACGAATACTTCTGCTAAATAAACATACCCTTTATTTAGTTGTTTAATGTTATAGGCCTAACCTAATCGATGTTCACGGAAATTTGCAATAATAGTTATTGAAATCATAGCCCTGCTTATAATCGAGCTTTAGCTCGGTCTCCTGGTACTAGGATTTAATTTGAATACTGAAATGATTAAGTATGTTATGTACAGATAATTAAATACAAGTATTCAGCTAAGTTAAATTACAGACAAAAGTCCATCACTTTCAAGTTTCAACGTCTATTATAAAATATTGCCACACTTTCGATGCCATTGCTGAAAAGACTAGCCTACTCCGGTTAAGTTTCCACATATCCTCAACTAACTAATCTTAATCAAATTAATATGTTAATTCAGTATAGTGTCGATTATCCAAAAGCGGAAATGTACTGTAAATAAATAAGTACATTACAGTACTGCACGTCGTGCACGTAATTCCGAATTTAAAGGTTTTTACTCGCATAATCAGCCGAGTTGTATACATCAGGGAGTTTGTGCACTCAACGGAACAGCGGCCGCTATTGAGTCAGCCGAGCTCTTGGCCTCCCTTCGTAAGTGAGTAGGCCTACACAATTTAACTACCCGAACAAATCGACGCTCTACTATTAAGTAATGCGGTAACTAAACAAAAATATTTAAATTCAATTAAAAAAAATGAATAAAACACTGTACTAAAACTGAATACTGTATTTACACACAGCGTTATTAACTTGATATTACAGTACTTTGTTCTAACAAGTTGTTCAGACTTCGGCGGGACTAAACTGACGCCGTCGAATAAAATATTTGATGATTGAAGTTCCTATTATTTCTGAACTTATCCGAATGGAACGTTCAGAAACAAAACATATGATATTCCGAGTAACGCAATCCTAGTCAGTCGTAAAAAAATATTATTCCGAATAAAAACTTGTTTTATTTTAAATTGCAACGCATTCTGCTATTTCGTTACTGAAACTCTCACGTGTTTTTCATTGGACTAGGTTAATTGTATTTTCTTATGCGGACATTCCATTGTTTTCGGGAGTAGGTTTTTTCGCGGACATACGCTGTTGTATATTAAATTGCGTTTGAATGCCGCGTTTTATAAAATTAGCGCTAATAATATTCGGACGTCGTATTCTTTTGCGGACATTCGTCATTTTATTTTTAATAACATTTCACCAATGGTAGTTCATAAAATTGGTACTAATTATATTCGGGCATCGATTTTTTGCGGGCATTTACTGTGGTACTTAAATTATTTTTAACGCCGGCGTTTTTTAAAATTAGTGCTAATAATATTCGGACGTCGTATTCTTTGCGGACATTCGTCATTTTATTTATTTTTCGCTGTTTTTTTTTTTTAGGTATCGGTATCGGGAATCGAGAATCGATTTTTCAAAGTATCGGTATCGGTATCGAGAATCGAAAAATCTGATATCGACACATCCCTAGTTAAAACGGTAACTAAAATATAATGCACCTAAAAACAAAATCAGAATTGTTAGAAATAGAAATAATTTATTTCACATAACGTTTCATACAAAAACCAGTTGGTAACTGGAGTTTAAAACAGGTGAAAAGTCAAATCAAAATTAAAAATTCAGATACATTACAATATTCATAACATTTCATAACTATACATTTTTCATCCATTTTTAGGCGTAAAATTACAATATCCATTTTAAAACTAAACACACTTAGAAAAATAATCCACAATTTACTCTCTTCTAAATCCCATTACTCCACCCAACTTTCATCTAAATATTCTTGTACAGAATAATATGCCCTCTGTATTAAAAACATTTTAATGCCGGCTTTAAATTCTTTTTCACCTAAATTCTTTACATCAGTGGGCAGTTTGTTAAACAATTTAATTCCAATGTAATAAGGTGTTTTTTTCAAAAATAGAAAGCCGATGCTTAGGATAGTTTAAGTAGTTAAGGACTTCCCTATTACGGGTTGAATAAGCATGGAAGCTCTGCTTTTCAATGAAAAAATCTATTTGCTTCTTAATTAGCAAAAGACACTTATAAATAAAAAGGCTTGGAACAGTCATCAATTTTAAATTAATGAATACATTTCTACAAGAACTTCTAAGACTACCAAAATTCATAATCCGAATATTATCAAACTTGTTGTTCAAACTTCATGCAAAGTTTGTGAACAAACAAATAGCAATCACAAATACTCTACTCACTTCGGAATGTCAAACAGCTGTTGTTATTATAATAGTAGTATAAATGTCTTTAATCTTTAAATATAAATGGCGGACACAGATTGGTTTTTAGTTTTATAAAAATTAATTGTATTTTTAAATAAAACCTATTTATTAATTCAGTAAATGTATAATCATCAGATTAGGTTGAGGCCCGTTTCCTATGAAATATAAGCAAGCTTAAAACCAAACCTATAAATTAATGAAAATAAAAAACAGATATGCACAGTTTTTTAAGGCACAGACAAAAGCAATAACTATTAGACCAACTGGATAAGTTAATTACGACAGCATGTCACTAAGTTTAAAATGCCAATGTTTGCTATTCATAATCTAAAACTGACTGCTCATCATATAATGTTGTCCTATTTGATATATCGTAATTACTACTGTCTTCATTAAGCTAGGTTTGAGTAACTTATATTAAAATGAAAGTTAATTACTTTTTTTACAAATTTCAAATCACAATATTTAACAAAAGAGATGATTTGTTTATTGATTTTTATAAAGTTAAAAATTATAAATAAAGCTTTACGGAGCTCAATTAATTTAGTTGGTAAGGTCAAATGTTATCTGGCAATGGTAATGGTTATGTTGGGCTTATAAACAATGTTCTTGTCACTATTCACAAGTCGAGAAAGCGATTTGGTAAAACAGATAAGGCCACCCTCCAAGCACCACCACATAGCAAACGAACTATAGCTTGACGCTTTAAACTTTAAACACTTGTTTTGTGAAACTCTTACACACTACTCAAATATTAAATTATGTTACATTAATTGCTTACACACTCTAGTTACATTAATTACTTATACACTCAAGTTACATTAATTACTTACACACTGAAGTTACATTATTACTTACACACTGAAGTTACATTAATTAATTACACACTCAAGTTACATAATTACTTACACACTCAAGTTACATTAATTACTTACACACTTAAGTTATATTAATTACTTACACACTCAAGTTACATTAATTTCTTACACACTCTAGTTACATTAATTACTTACACACTTAAGTTACAATTATTTCTTACACACTCAAGTTACATTAATTTCTTACACACTCATGTTACATTAATTACTTACACAATCAAGTTACAATAATTACTTACACACTCAAGTTACATTAATTACTTACACACTCAAGTTACATTAATTACTTACACACTCGTTATATTAATTACTTACACACTCAAGTTACATTAATTTCTTACACACTCTAGTTACATTAATTACTTACACACTCAAGTTACATTAATTACTTACGAACTCAAGTTACATTAATTACTTACACACTCAAGTTACATTAATTACTTACACATTCAAGTTACATTAATCACTTACACACTCAAGTTACATTAATTTCTTACACACTCAAGTTACATTAATTACTTACACACTCGAGTTACATTAATTTCTAATTACTTACACACTCAAGTTACATTAATTACTTACACACTCAAGTTACATTAATTACTTACACAATCAAGTTACAATAATTTCTTACACACTCAAGTTACATTAATTTCTTACACACTCATGTTACATTAATTACTTACACAATCAAGTTACATTAATTACTTACACACTCAAGTTACATTAATTACTTACACACTCAAGTTACATTAATTACTTACACACTCAAGTTACATTAATCACTTACACACTCAAGTTACATTAATTACTTACACACTCAAGTTACATTAATCACTTACACACTCAAGTTTCATTAATTTCTTACACACTCAGTTACATTAATTACTTACACACTCAAGTTACATTAATTTCTTACACACTCATGTTACATTAATTACGTACACACTCAAGTTACATTAATTACTTACACACTCAAGTTATATTAATTACTTATACACTCAAGTTAAATTAATTACTTACACACTCAAGTTACATTAATCACTTGCAAACTCTAGTCACATTAATTACTTACACACTCAAGTTACATTAATTACTTACACACTCAAGTTACATTAATTTCTTACACACTCAAGTTACATT
>JAGFPH010009274.1:33810-48131 GCA_018207615.1 Philaenus spumarius | reverse complement strand
ACAATATACAGTTATTATAAACAATATACAGTTATTATAAACAATATGCAGTTATTATAAACAATATACAGTTATTATAAACAATATACAGTTATTATAAACAATATGCAGTTATTAGAAACAATATGCAGTTATTATAAACAATATACAGTTATTAGAAGCAATACATAGACATTAAAAATAATATAAAATCATTATGAACAATATACAGTTATTATGAACAATAGGCATAATGTGTTACAAACAATATTCAGGTTTTGTAAACAATATACCGTTATTATAAACAATATACAGTTATTATAAACAATATGCAGTTATTACAAACAAAATTCAGTAATTAATTATAAACAACATACAAATTATAACAATGTACAGTTATTATAAACAATATGCAGTTATTATAAACAAATTAAAGTTATTATAAACAATATAGAGCTATTAAAAAAATATATAGTTACTATAAACAAAATAGAGTAATAATTGTAAACAATATACAGTTATTATAATCAATATATACTCATTTATAAACAATATACAGTTAATATAAACCATATATGCAATTATTATAAACAATATACAGTTATTAATTATAAACCATATTATGCAGTTATTGTAAATTAATTTTAGTTATTGTAAGCAATATGCATTTATTATAAAAGCATATAGTTATTATAAACAATATGGAGTTATTATAACTATATACAGTTATTTTATGCAGTTGTTATAATCAAATGTATTTATTATAAACAATATGAAGTTATTATAAACAATATAAGTTATAAAATGTATAGTTATTATAAACAATATAATAACTCCACGCCCCTTTGAGTTTTGTATAAATACGGGACAGGAAACACTGTTAGGTTAGTTATAGTTTGGCTATTGGAGCTCGTGCATCAATGAAGATGGCGAATTTGTCGTTGAAACGCGTTTGAGTTAATAAACGTATTAGTTGTGCGATTTTGGGTTCAATGTTTATTCTATCAAACATCTTCTCTCAAGCCAAGTTCAATATTTATTTTTAAACAATATACACTTATTATAAACAAAATAGAGTTATAAACAATATATACTTATTATAAACAGTATGCAGTTATTATAAACTATATACAGTTTTTATAATGAATATACAGTTGTTTCAATCAATATACAGTTGTTACAGTTACTTTTATATTTAGATGATGTGATTCCAACAAAGGCAAATCTTACATCTCTAAAGCAAAACAACGGTGTAAGAGGGCGTACGTATAAAACCACATGGATATAAAGTATCGCAGTTAAGAGGAACTGTAGAGAATATTAATCCACTAAAATAACAAAACACAAATTTACCGCTCAGTCTCATCATTTAAAATTGTAGCCACTAATTGAAACTTCTCGATTGACCCACGTTACACGTGTAGTTTAATATCGAGAATCACTAAAATCAACATGAACTAGCTGCGATGGAATAGTCTCATCTTAAGAAAGTGTTGTGTAAATTTGGAAACCGATTCATTTTCGCTATTCATTTAAAGATAACAAAAATAAAAGCATGATTCCAGTTCACTAAGGTTACATTTATAAAGAAGCACCTGCTCCGTAAGGTATTAAACTCCTATAAAATATCCTCGCGGTTTTAATTCCAGCAATATCATACATCAAAAGTAACGGTGACCTATATTTCCTTCTCTCTCGCTCGAATTGTATCTACCTACACAGTCTCGCTCCAGTACTATTAGAGATACAATAATTCGACCACGCAGCTGAACCGCTGACGTGAGTTGAGCAAATTTCCAAAATTAAGTTTATAGAACGATATTTTAGGGTTTCGACCAACAATTTGGGAAATAGGTCTATTCACGACGGTGCTGAATAGCTGCAAAATGGTTCGCACGCCATTCCGCATATTGGGAGTATCTTCAATAACACAAAGCATTGCATGCTTCGCACGCCATTCCACATATTGGGATTGTCTTCAATACACAATACATTGCGTGCTTCGCACGCCATTCCACGTATTGGGATTGTCTTCAATACACAAAGCATTGCGTGCTTCGCACGCCATTCCACATATTGGGATTGTCTTCAATACACAATGCATTGCGTGCTTTGCACGCCATTCCACATATTGGGATTGTCTTCAATACACAAAGCATTGCGTGCTTCGCACGCCATTCCACATATTGGGATTGTCTTCAATACACAATGCATTGCGTGCTTCGCACGCCATTCCACATATTGGGATTGTCTTCAATACACAATGCATTGCGTGCTTCGCACGCCAAACCTCGTATTAGGGGTATTTTCAACACACAAAGCATTGCGTGCTTCGCACGCCAGCCCCACGGTAGAATCCACCACATGGCTTTGAACCGGGTACTTCTATGGTATTTCACGTTTTGATCGATTTTGGGGGAACCAAGCGAGCTATAAGGTCGCGTAAAAAAACAAAATGTGCAGAATAACATCTTACATTTATATTTTTAGAAAAAACTCTAAAGAAAATTCACTTTCTTAGTAAAAATCTCAAAAAATAGTTACTTCCGGTCAAAAAACTTACTTCCGGTTGTTGGATTTTTTTGGCTAACGAACTCGTCCGAGCCACTTACACAACCAACATGTGTACCAAATTTGGACCAAATCGGACTTAAAATGCGACCGCTAGAGTGCGAACACATATATATATATATATATATATATATATGAATTTTAATGACAGCCCAAAACGTGTTCTGGGGACCATGATCGGTGCTCATTTGCTACTCCCGACCTTGGGTCTCACCATAAGGGCCACTGCAATAGCTCATTTTTCCTATGGAAATTCGCTAATAACACAACTTCCATTCAGACATTACGGTCGGCGTATCATATCCACTATTGTAGGGAATAAAGTTTCTTACCTTGTTTCCGTCAAGTGATCTCTTTTTTTTATTTGTGACGAGTTTCGGGACTTTATCCCATCTTCAGAAACAATAAATAAATTACTCAACCGAGGTCGTGGAAAATTAAAATTAATTACACAAAACATACATAACACAATTAAAGTACGTTTGTGGTGTACTGAACACCTTATGGCTACCGGGCGGCAACTGTCAGTCTGTTGTCTCGCGCACTCGGACCTGTTCTTACCGCGGGCTTCTTGAACCCTTATCGCTGTGTCATATAAGGTTTTAGAGTCGAAATTTAGCCGGTCGTTCATATTTGATGTTCGCCATTTGCATCTTTTGATTTGAACGCCTTGTATATCTCATACTCCTCGGCTGCATTCATATATCTACCTTTAGAACATATTTTAGTTGGTTTAAGGTTGTTTTTTAGGTTAGTGTAACTATGGTCTATTATTAGATGGCATGCAAAATTCGATTTGTTACCTGAAGTAGTTTTTTTTTCGGTAAGAGTTCTTTAAACGCTCTCCTAGTTTGGCCTATGTATACCATTTTAAGATCATCGAATGCCAATCTATATACGCCTGATTGGTCTTTTATACTTTGGGGTTTTTGGGTTCTTGGGGTGAAGAAATTGTTCAATGGTTTCGGAAGGCTATTGTTCTGTTGAGTTTATGGAAGGTAAAAGTGACTTTTGTAAGTAAGATGCTGCCATATTCAGTTGATACGAAGACAGGTTTAACTTTCTCTTTGGGACGCGATTCAGCATCCTACAGCATGACACCCCAAAACCTGTTCTGGGTACCATTATCGGTGCTCAGTGAACACTTCCGACCTTAGGTCTCACCATTAGAATTATTGCAATAGCTCATCTATCCTGTGAACATTCTCTAATTAATCATTCAGTGGCGGTTTAATAACCTTTGGATCCCTGAAGCAAGATGAGCAGCAGGGCTCCCTCCGTCCCCTGCAGTCCTTAGGTTTGCCTTATAATTTCCAATAGACCACAACGCTTCGGGACCCTCTGCTTTCTTTGCTTTATGGTTTTTCCGGCACTGACATCGTTCGATTCGACAGTTTGTTCAGCATTAAGTCTTTGGTCAGTCTTCAAAAATTACGTATCTTTAGATTTTTTATAAAAATATACACTCCTGGACATAAGTTTCGCAACAACCATGTATGTCTTAAATTGATTAGTTTAAAAGTAAATAAAAACACTAAAACCCTTTTTAATTTATTTGTTCCTTATCTTAGATTAAGAAAGCAAAAAAATATTAAGACTTTAGAGGGTATCATATTTTATTTTGGTAAAAAAAAGAAAAGCTAAAAAAGCCGATAAACTTCTAGTTTTTAATTGAAAGAAAAATTGATACATTTAATTTATTTGGTTTATTACCAATTTCCTAGTATCTGGTATTTCCTCCTCTTGCTCGGATTACTTTTTGCAGCTTTCTCCTCATACTACTGATGTTGTTGAATCTCTTCTTGCGATGTTGCCTCCCACTCCTCTATCACTGCGGCTATAAGGGCTGCGAGAGTGGTTGCAGGGTTGTTTCTTCTCCTGATTCGATCTTTACACTGTCCCACACGTGTTCAATAGGGTTGAGGTCTGGACTCTTGGGTGGCCAATCGATTGAACTTATGCCGACCTCCATAAGGTAACCACGTTCAGCGGCTGCGGTATGTGGTCAAGCATTATCATGCATCAGTTTGAAATTTGGTCACACAAACGGAACAACATGATCTTGCAGTATATCTTCCACATACCTTTGTGCTGTCAGAGCCGGCACAACGAAGTACCACGAGTTCTGTGTGAGCGTCGTACTGTATACCACCCCAGAACAACACCGAGCCTCCACCAAAAGGTACCCAGGGTGAGAAGCAGGCTTGTGCAAATCTTTCGTGACACCTTCTCCATACACGCTTATCTGGTGAAGCTAGACTTACTCTAGTCTCATCTGCGAAGAGAACATTCTTCCAATCATCCGCAGTACAATGGATATGATTCTGGGCAAATCTAAGCCTCAAAGCACGTTGACGTGCAGTGAGAAGAGGACCTGTAGCAGGCCGTCTACTGCTCAAATCCACGACTGCGAGACGTCTACGGACGGTACGGCTCGAAATATTCACATTGCGCACCTGCCTGATCAAACCTTGTAGCTGCATACTGGTAACCGTCCTCCTGCGAAAAGCGCTTAATGTTAGAAAACGATCATCATTTCTGTCAGTTGCTCTTGGCCTGGCTCGAACTGGCCTTCTGTCATCTCGTCCAGTCTCTTGAAACCGCTTATAACAGCTCTTCCAATTGTGGAGTGTACTCCGAAAATCTTAGCCACTTGATTTTGCGAACGCCCTTGTCGAACCAAAGTTCTAGCTCTGACCGCCTCAGCAGTAGTTAAACGACAGTGTAGATCCATAGTAATTTTAAAAAAATAACAAATTCAATTATTCTTACTAAATAAAAATGCACTGCATCACTCAAATCAATTCAGAATACTGAGAAATGGCCTTTGGTCAAAACTCGAAAGAGGGACAGGATTTAGACTTTTAACTGAAGATAAAATAATAAAGAAGAAAGAGATCAGATAATAAACATTTTGCTATAGTATTAAGTGTATTTTTGGAAACGGTATTTTGGGAAATTAGAGTTGAGTTGGGAGGAGTTACTTAACCAGCTAAACGGGGAAAATTGGAAGTATCTTGCTCAGTACGTGCAACAGGCTTGGCAATATAGATGGGAATTAATCCGCGAATTTAATTATTAACGTTATGTATTTATAATTGTATTTGTTTTCATGTCTTTGTTTCTCCCCCTCAATCATTTGTTTATATTATTTATGTTGTTGTATGTCTTTATCTTAAAAATGTAGTAGACATAAGAATAATGTGAGATGTTACCAACCTGGCAGACGGTTATAAAAAACCAGTGCCATTTAATGCAGGCATGTATACTTTTTTTTGTACATTTCGAATTATAAATAAAGCATTGTTATTATTATTATTAAGTGTATTTTTGTCTATTTAAAGCATTATTGTTTGTAAACAAGTCATTATCAGTCCTGCGTTTCATTGACAGAAAGTTGTGTTTGTGTTATGAAACTTTTGTCCAGTAGTGTATAAAAAAAGTTATACTTGAAAAATGTTTATACAATTTTTATAAAATTTTAAAGTTTCTCATGTACAAAGATTTTAAATGGCCACTGTTTTGGATTTGGGAAAATTAAGATTTTTAAAGTTTTCATAATTGTTATAAAACTGTATGAAAAATATCAAAACTGTACGTTTAATTGGATTTTAAAAAAACGTGAAAATGCAATATGACATTTAGATTACTTTTAATCCAGGTATTATTGGAATGTATCAAACTAACGTGTAAACTATTTGCAACACTTATTTCTTTGTTATGTGAGCTAGTTTACTATCGACTCTTGCTTTGTGTTATAATTGCAATTTTAATCGACTCTCATGCACGGGTAACGTTACACGATATGACATTTCACAACAGCTATATGATTTTCTTCGATAGCATCGTGTATAATGCACTTATCCGATTTTGAATCTTTGAAGAATGTGTGTTAATAAGCAAAATTATAAATTTATCATTGTTTATAAATCGAGGTTAAACTTCCTGATTAAAGATCGATTTTGACCTTTTTTTTTTTTTTACCAAGTTTAAATTGATAAGAGCTGTTAGAATGGACTCCCTATTAAAGGGACATAGTGATATGAAATGTGCGAATGTTAAGTACAAAATTAAATACTGTAAATACCCGATCATGAGCGGAATTAGGTTCCGGGATGGTTCGAAATAGGTAGAAAATCAACACAATAACTCTTTTAACGCATGTTGGATTCCTAAGATACCGTTCTATTCTCCTTCGCAGTTGGTCCCCCCACTACCACTTCCTCTCTCGCCGTCGGTCGCAAATTTAAGCGTTTCGCGCTATGTTCGGAAGCATTTTTGTCATACTTTATCAACCTTATTCTAAAATCGAAGATGTAAGAATTGTAGGTGTTAATGTCTACTTTCAGAATCCGTTTTGTAAATTTAAATCTGGCCACTCAGGTTAATGCAAGATAATAACCTAATTTGTTTAGGCCGTAATTGTGGAAAAACTATTAATGCGACAAATTTAATCTTCAGTCCGTTTGAAGTATACATAATAAACAATCATTTTCCGAAAGATCTGCTCTTAATATTGTAAATTGACAGATATGAATTTTTGAAAAATAGTAATTTTATTTTTAAGCGTTTTTCCTACTTTTCTCGGCGGAAAATGGTCCAATTAGGGTCTGTAAAAAAATATTTTGTAGGTTTTTTAATTCTCGACAAATGTCCCATTGGAAGTATCGTGATCTATTCATAAAATCTTTTAATATCAATAAAAAATCAAAAAAGACTTAATTTATTGTTATTATTGTTTTTAAAAAATACGCAAAAGCTCATTGCCTGATAGTTTTTGTATTTTACGTACCTATGTGCTACCCTTAAAGTCACTGTGGATGTCGCTTGCTGTTAAATTTAATAACATGAAAAATCTCTATTGATTGGGCTAATTTAATTGGAAACGAATTTAAAATGAAAATTTTCAAAAAGTTTAATAACGCGAGTGTACCAGGAACAAAACTGTATTTTTGAAGAAAAATAAATGTTGACTAGTCTACTGCTATTTTAATTGCCTTCTACCTGAACGTGAATCAATATCTGATGTACCAAGTTCTGGTATAGGCCACCTAAAACAAGTTAGAGTGGCTCAGCGAAAGCTCTAACGGACATAAAAGAGAAATATACGAGTGAGGAACTTGCGTATGCGCTTTAGAGCAATTTGAGAGCTTCAGGAAAGAAACCAATTGCAGATGCCCTGTAAACATTTGTTGGGAGATGGTTCCACAGAAGAAGGCAGTGAAAAAACAACTTTAACCAAGGAGGAGGCACTTTTCCCTATATTTAGATGTGGAGCTAACCAGAAGTCATTATGAAAGGATTCGTTCGGTACTGAAGAAGAAACAATGTTGTGTTTGCCCACCTTATCACACTCCATTATTTACTTAACAAAAATAATTAAAAACACTTTTTTCACGATTAGTTCCTTGGAGAAAATGATCTATATTATAAATTTGTATTTTCTAGGTTGTCTATAGGTGGAATGCAGAACCCGATAATTGTGTTGTTTTGTAGATATAAAAAACGCTAAGAAAACTAAAATCTACCGATATTGATATTTACACCAAGCCTATTTATAAAGGGTTTGTTAAATTTTACCTGGTCGGCTGTCTCACAAATCAAACCACTTTGGGAGACAAGAAAGTGTGCCAACTTTGAAGATCCTTTCTGAAAATCTTATAAAATAATAGATTTTTAAGCGCTTTTTGTCATGTTTGCCCTACAAAAATGTGCGTCGTCTTCTTCCTCCAGAAAAGGTTTTAATGCCATAATTTATTGTATAAGAGGTTCGCATTCCGTAAAGTATTTAATCAGCCCGCCGATCAGTACGGCAGTTAACTGTAATGTTAGTTAGTAAGGTGATACATTTTAACGGGAAAGGTAGTCATTTTCCTTGATTTAATTCTTTATAACATCACCAGAATACAAACAACAGACGAGAGGGTATTCCCCCTAGGGCCCAGAATTAACTAGGGAGCCCGGGTTTTTCAGAAAATTAAATAAAACCCGAAGGTGTACCTAAAATTTATGTTTTTCATTATTAGCGAGTTTCCATAGGACACACGAGCTATTGCAGTGGCCCTTATGGTAAGACCAAAGGTCGAGTGTAGCAAATGAGCACCGATCATGGTCCCCAGAACACGTTTTGGGATGTCATTAAAAATCATATATATATATGTTTATATGTGTTCGCACTCTAGCGGTCGCATTTTAAGTCCGATTTGGTTCATTTTGGTACACATGTTGTTTGTCTACGTCGCTCGGACGAGTTCGCTAGCCAAAAAAATCCATCAACCGGAAGCACGTTTTTCGACCGGAAGTAGCCTAACTATTTTTTTAGATTTTTCCTACGAGAATGAATTTGTTTTTGAGTTTTTTCTAGAAATATAAATGTAGGTTGTTATCTGCACATTTAGTTTTTTACGCGACCTTATAGCTCGATTGGTTCCCCCAAAATCGATCAAAACGTAAAATACCATAGAAGTACCCGGTTCAAAGCCTTGTGGTGGATTCTACCGTGGGGTTAGAGTGCGAAGCACGCAATGCATTGTGCATTGAAGATACTCCCAATACGGGGGTTGGCGTGCGAAGCACGCAATGCTTTGTGTGTTGAAGATACTCCCAATACGGGGGTTGGCGTGCGAAGCACGTAATGCATTGTGTATTGAAGATACTCCCAATATGCGGAATGGCGTGCGAAGCACGCAATGCTTTATGTATTGAAGATACTCCCAAAATGCGGAATGGCATGCGAAACATTTTGCAGCTATTCAGCACCGTCGTGAATAGACCTATTCCCCAAATTGTTGGTTGAAACCCTAAAACATAGGCCTATAAACTTAATTTTGAAAATTTGCTCAACTCACGTCAGCGGTTCAGCTGCGTGGTCGAATTATTCATATAAATTTTCTCTCGTACTGAATAGTAATAATAATTTCTAAAGAAATGTGGGCTTATTGTTTTCGACTTTTTTATGAATTTTAATGCGTTTTAATTGTTGCAATGTTTAATGGGGAGAAGAGGCACGTAAAACTTAAAACATTTAACTTAACATTTTGAATGTGTATCAAATCATATTAAAGCCTGCATTTATTTTATAAATCATAAATCAAAACAACCAACGTGCAGACATTGTAAGAAGTTTGTTTTGACTGAAGTGGCAAACATAACCCCAAAGTATAATCTAGGCGTTTAAGTACTACAGATGAAGAGCGAAATCAGCTGTTTCGTCTGAAGTGGGGTTTATTGTTGACAGCTGCTCAATAAATAATGTAATGTATATCTTTTAAATGATAGTTACTCGACCATGCACTTGCGCTATATGTACACTCTCTTTTATAGATGATTGCTTTAGAAGTCGTAACAGTGATGTTTTGTAGTTTTAAGTATTTTTGTTGGTATTTAATTATATTATTAAATTTTTGTTTATTTCTAGGTGTTGCAGTTCGCGGAAGTCAATAGTTGATAGTAGGAATACCGTCCAGCAACACTGACTTTGACTTATGGCGACTTCGGCTCTTGTTTGTCTCAACATAAAGACACGTGAGTACAATTTATTGAACTATTTAGTTTAGTAGATGAATCGAATCTTTTGAATCAGTTCATTCAAAAGAATCGGTTTGTGGATCCGAGCTAAGAAAATTAAGCCAAGTTAATTTCTTTGTCGATGTGCGGCTCTTTTCGTCTTCCACAGTATTTATACGGTTAGAACACTGTCGACTAGTGATAGGCAAAACTATTCTTTTAGATGATTAGAATCTTTTGAGTCCGTTCGTTCAAAAGAATCGGTTTGTGGTTCCGACCTAAGAAAATTAGGTCTTTTTAATTTCTTTGTCGCTGTTCGGCTCGTTTCGTTTTTCACAGTATTTATCAGCTTAAAACACTGTCGATTAATGATAGTTAAAACTATTCTTTTAGATGAATCGAATCTTTTGAGTCAGTTCGTTCAAAAGAATCGGTTCGTGGTTCTGAGCTAAGAAAATTAGGTCATGTTAATTTCTTTGCCGATATTCGGCCCGTTTTGTCTTGCAAAATATTTGTGCTGTTCGTCCCCATCACACTCCCTTTAAAGATGGAAACAGCACTTGTTTATAACAAAAATATTAAAAAAATATATAACAAAAGAAGGAAGTGTTTTAAGAAAAATCCAATTATCAATCCGAACAATGACGGAACAGGACAGGAGTCAATGAAAACAAATACTTTAAATGCACTGCCTGCTTTACTTTCACAAAAGAAAACATTTTACAACATAAGTTCAACATAATATAAACTAAAAGAAAATCTCCCCCTTTTTTTTATACCAGACATGTCTGTTAAAAATACTCCAACACACTTAAAAGATTTACAATCCATTAAAATAAACTACAAAACACATAAATGAAATTACTATACATGTAATTCTATAAAGAACAGTTGTCGACCTTTTATATATCCCTCGGTCGAATATTACCAAAATCATACTGATAAATTTAAAGTTAAGCTTCATTCCCCCAAAGTATAGCTGAGTTAACGTAAACCAAACACATCGTTGCAGAATTTAGTCCAATGTTATAAGAAGTAAATTTAAAAGATGTCACCTTAATTGGCATCACATGGTTACCCTTCGAAAACAAAGGTTGAGTCCACAAGTGTTCAAGTTGCATATGGTCGGCAGCTTAACTAAAGCTCCTGTTGAAATTACGAAGCACCGAAAGAAAAAATCTCTTGAGTTGCCAAAACTCCAGAATACCACTACAGGTGAAATGCCGCAGCGGATGAAAATGAAACTCCAGAAATGTTGAACCCCTGTATTTAACAGGTTAATAAAAGATAATAATTGTTCTAAGATTCTTTTACAACATATGGACATCTTTTGAACACAATGCAACATACATATATATATATATAGCCTAGGGCTAAAATGAGTACTCTCTTATGGGTTTGATTTACAAAAATAATTTCTATTAAATACTGTAGTTCAAATTAAAATAAACATTTAGTTTCTCCTTTTTTTTACGAATTAGTTTTCTTAAGTTTAATACAACAAAACAAGATATCGATACAATTTTCCAATTTTACTAGCCCATGTGGTTTTTATATGTGTCTTGACATATTGGTGAGCCATCACTAATACCAAAATTCATGTATCATAGAATATCACTGTAACCTTTTTCATTAAAAGCAAGGTTTTTCTCCCTTTATGTTAGGCCTACTACAGAAAGCTTAAAGAATGAAAATAAAATTCCTTGTTTCCCCTTTCTAAATTTACTCTACTTAGGCTTGGCAACTGACGCCATTTTGCTCCGGCTCTGACTGGTTAAATTACTTATATACGTAGCTTATGGCTGACAGCATTAATTTACAATATTCTCTATCCTCAGAAATGCACAAATATACCTTAGCTATACATTAACAGTGAAATGAAATCATATTATTATTGAAATCTTAATTACAATTTACAACAGATCACTTACCATGTGAAATGGGGTTATCCCAACTAAAAACGAAGTTGGCCTCTTCATACTTAAAAGACGACGAGATCAGTGCAATTAAAGTATTCAATAGACAAAATAACATAACTGAAAACTATTTACAAGAATGTTACACACTTTACACGACATTTTGTCGGCCTCTCACAACTACTCCAGTATTGAGAATTATCACTTAATTCTATTAACACTTTTATGTCTGCACTCATCGAGATACATTTTTAGAAGAGGGAAAACTGTAACCGACGCCATCCCCTCCCATAGTTCGGGTGCGGTTACCCGAAACCTCTCAAAACGGAATAAATGAAACTAACGGAACCAAGATGGAGCCAAATTCAAATGTACATTCGGTCTTACGTATTATTTAAACATACCAAAGGAAACAATCTTTGAATTATAACATATGTGTTTTAAACTAAAACTTTCTTTTTTTACTAAGGAAAACTAAAATCAGAAAGCGTGAAGCGAAACGGAAACTTCAATTATTAAACAAAATTAATTAATCATGCGGTCTGTCCACTGGAATGAGAAACAAAACAACTTACTGCTCTTAACCAGCCCTTCTAGTAAAAACATTTCCCACAGAGAGCACCCCCTCCCTAATTTCTCTTATACCATTTGGTCAGAGTGACGGTAATTCTCATTACCGGCACATATTTATCAGCTTTTAACGCTGTCGACTAATGATAGGCAAAACTATTCTTTTAGATGAATCTAATCTTTTGAATCGGTTCGTTCAAAAGAATCGGTTCGTGGTTCCGAGCTAAGAAAATTAGGTCGAGTTAATTTCTTTGCGGATGTTCGGCCCTTTTCGTCTTTCGCAGTATTTATCAGCTTAAAACACTGTCGACTAATGATAGGCAAAACTATTCTTTTAGTTGAATCGAATCTTTTGAATCAGTTCGTTCAAAAGGATTGGTTTGTGGTTCCAAGCTAAGAAAATTAGGTCGTGTTAATTTCTTCGTCGCTGTTCGGCCCGTTTCGTCTTTCACAGTATTTATCAGCTTAAAACACTGTCGACTGGTGATAGGCAGAACTATTCTTTTAGATGAATCGAATTTTTTGAATCAATTTGTTCAAAAGAATCGGTTAGTGGTTCTGAGCTAAGAAAATTAGGTCGTGTTAATTTCTTTGTCGCTGTTCGGCCCGTTTCGTCTTTCACAGTGTGTATCAGCTTAAAACACTGTCGACTAATGATAGGCAAAACTATTCTTTTAGTTGAATCGAATCTTTTGAAACAGTTCGTTCAAAAGAATCGGTTCGTGGTTCCGGGCTAAGAAAATAAGGACGAGTTAATTTCTTCGTGGATGTTCGGCTGTTTACGTATTTCAAAGTATGTATTTATCAACTTAGAACATTGTCGAGTAGTCATGGTGAAAACGCTGTCGAGTAAGCACGTCCGCGCGCGTGCCTAGAGACGGTATGAAATAGTAAAATACTAAACTCACTATTGGTATTCAGTTTGCATTGGGCAAGGTTCAAGTGAATATATTATGTAAATGCTAAAGACGGGAGCTACCTTTCAAGTCGATGTGTCTTGGGAGATGTCCGAGTGTGGACACGACTCTTGATTTCCGATGCCCGGCACGATCCTCGACCTCTCTTACTTTATATATACTTCAATCGTGTGAAACCTTGCCTGAAGAAACGTGATGTATATACTTAGAAATCACAACATTTAATGGAAAGGAGTGTACCTATAACCGTGTTGTTTTAAGATATGTTCAAATCAACAATAAAGGGTATTTACAAATGAATATCGTGGTTTTAAGGTTTGAAGTATTTATTATATTTTCCCACAGCTACTTAATAAAGTTCGTTTTTGCACACTCACGTCATTGCGCAAACTAAACTACATGTGTTCAGTGTCAAGTAATTTATCTGGCCAATAAGTATAATAAAAATGCTTCAGAACATAGCGCGAAACGCGTAAATTTGCGACCGATGCCGATGGTAAATTTGCCAGAAGGCGTTAATGACGGAAACAGCAGCCTGATGCGCGCAGCCTGTCGTTCTCTTCTCCTCCGCATTTCGCAAGATAATGGCCTAAATTGTTTATACCGCAATTGTGCAAAAACTATTAATGCGACAAATTTAATCTTCCGCCTGTCTAAAGTACACATACTAAACAATAATTTTCCGAAAGATATGCCCTAAATAATGTAAATTTACAAAGATACGAACTTTTGAAAAATAGAAATTTTTAAGCGTTTTCCGACTTTTCTCGGTGAGAAATGGTCCGATCGAGGTTTTCAAAAACCATTTTGTAGATTTTTTAATTCTCTACAAACGTTTGGTTGGAAGTATCGTGATCCTTGC
>JAGFPH010009274.1:0-11530 GCA_018207615.1 Philaenus spumarius | reverse complement strand
TGCAAATTTGTTCGAAATCGATCGAATAGTTTTCTCTCTAGCTTTGTGTACATACAGACAGACATTATGTAAAAACTATTTTTTTGGACTCAGGGGGTTCACGGATACTTCAACATCGATTTTTTTGCGATCACTATACTTTCTGCTTTTTCTATACTATAGTACAGTGAGAAAGTAAAATTTCAAAACAGATCATTTCGCGAAAACGCAACGGGAATGAAAACATGTTTGCGTATTTTCCATTTGGTTTGGGAAACAGAAAACATTGTTTTTTGTTTGCTGAAACAGGCTAAATGTTTGTCATTTGGTTGCGAACTGTTTCCAAAGTTTTTGCCAACTGTTCGGAAACATTTTGAAAACATTCGAAAAACATCGGAGAAACAAAAAATTCGACCACGCAGCTGAACCGCTGACGTGAGTTGAGCGAATTTCCAAAATTAAATTTATATATGTTTTTGGGTTTCAAACAACTATTTGGGAAATTGATCTACTCACGAAGGTGCTGCCAGCATGTATTAAATATATTGCCATCGGTCACCACGGTAAAAGTCGTGGATTTAATTTTGGTTCTTTTACGGTATTTTACGTTTTGATTGTTTTTGGGAAAACCAGATGGGCTATAAGGTCGCGCAAAAAACAAATTGTGCAGAATTATTTCGTATGTCTATTTAAAAAAAAAAACTTCAAAACTATTTAATTCTAGTACGAAAAATCTCAAAATGTTTTTACTTCCGGTCAAAAATTTGGTCTACTTCCTGTCAATTTTTTTAGGCTAACGAACTCGTCCAAACGACTTAGAAAACCAACCTGTGTACTAAGTTTGGACCAAATCTGACATAAAATGCGTTCGTTAGAGTGCGCATAATTATATACATGATACTTCCGGTCAAAAATGTGGTCTAGTTCCGGTCAATTTTTTGGTGGACGAACTCGTCCAAGCAAGTTAGAAACCCAACCTGCGTACCAAATTTGGACCAAATCGGACGTAAAATGCGTCCGTTAGAGTGCCCACATTTTATACAGGGTTAGTTAAAAGTCTGGAGACACCCCCTTAACTCTCCACCGAGCAATTGATAGAAAATCCAAACCCGGGGGTTGTTTATAGGTCATGAAAGCACACTTTCCCATGCATAGGGCAACGTTGCCCTCCAACTCAAAATCGGAATTTTTGGGGCTACTCACTATTTTTAAATGGGAAGTATGGTCATGTGATACCTCATTTTAAAAGGTCTATTTAAGACTAGGAAAATGACAAAGAAAATACAAATTGGACCACCCAAACGTGTTGAAATAAATCGACATAAAGTTGCTAATATCTTGAAAAGAAGAGTTTTTAGAAAAAATTTCAAGAGACAAAAAATGTTTATTTCAAAGTGCTTTGTCCTAAAATATTGCTTCCAAATCGATTTCATAAATTTTATTTTTACTCTTCCATCTTAAAAATGTTGTAAAAAATAATTTGAAGCAATATTTTAGGTCAAGCACTTTGAAATAAACATTTTTTCTCTTGAAATTTTTTCTAAAAACTCTTCCTTTTCGAGATATTAGCAACTTTATTTCGATTTATTTCAACACGTTTAGGGCCGCTATTTTGTTTTGGGTGGTCTGATTTTTATTTTCTTTATGTCATTTTCCTAGTCTCAAATAGACCTTTAAAATGAGGTATCACATGACCATACTTCCCATTTAAAAATATTTAGTGGCCTCCAAATTTCCGATATTGAGTTGGGGGGCAACGATTCCCTATGCATGAGGAAGTGTGCTTTTATGACCTATAAACAACCCCCGGGTTTGGATTGTCTATCAATGCTCGGTGGAGAGTTAAGGGGGTGTCTCCATACTTTTAACTAACCCTGTATATACATGTTACTTCCGGTCACAAATTTGATATACTTCCGGTCAATTTTTTTTCTGATAAACTCGTCTAACGAACTTAGAAACCAACCTGCGTACCACTGAACCGCGAACCACTGAATTTGCAACGGTCATTGCACATCCGACGTGTTCACTGAGTATACAGACGCATGTTGCCATATATTGCAATGGACAGTATGTTTCCATTGGATGAGATAAGTTTGTAAACTCACAGTCTGTACCCTGTCTCCGAACTGTGACGACAGTTTTGTAAAAGTTGCAACAACAACCCCACAGCGTCGTATAATACCACCATTACCCACCCGGATACCCTTCCCTATCCGATATATTAGTCTATCAAAGTTTACCGACAGTTTTATGACGTGAAAGACAAAAGTTGTATTGATTCCTTTTCGTAAATGTAGTTTGCATATTTATTTATACTTTTAAACTAAACGTAAACCCCGGCTTTTCGTGATAGTTATATTGTGAATATAAAAGAAACTATTACAACTGAAAAAGTGCGTTTTCAACTGCATGTCGAGGGCACCATTGGGTCAGACTAGGAGAAAAAACTAGTGTTGGGCGATTCACGAACGTTCAATTTGAACGAATCATCAGATAAACCGAATGGTTTCTGACTAACTTGGAAAGTAAATTGATTCATTTTGTGAACAGAACGAAATTCTAGAAGCTCAACGGCCTGATATGCTGAAAATGTAGTAGTTGAATTACCACAACAAATTAAGGGTAACGCCGTTACCCCGCAACGCTTCGCTTAAGTATTTGTATTTCGGACAGCGAATCCTTTGGAACACAACTCGTTATTAGTGATGTCCGATTCACGAACGTTCAATTTGAACGAATCATCCATGAACCGGATGATCCATGACTAACTTGGAAAGTAAATTTTTTCATTTTGTGAACAGAACGAAATAATTTTATAAGCTCAAACGCATGGACAGCCTGATATGCCGAAAATGTAATAGTTAAATTACCGCATCAAATTAAAGGTAACGCCGTTACCCCGCCTCGCCCGAGTATTTGTATTTCGGGCAGCGAATCCTTTGGAACACAACTCGCTATTAGTGATGTCCGATTCACGAACGTTCAATTTGAACGAATCGGCAGATGCATCGATTGATTCATGACTCGATTGGGAAATAAAGCGACTCATTTGGTGAACCGAACGAAATCGTCACTGATTCAATTTGGTTCAAATGAACGAATGAACGGTTTTAGAGTTAGGCTCAGTAGCTTGCTTATTCATAGCTCGGGTTCTGTCATGATTCCTTCTCATCCCATTCGAATGCAATTGGTTCAGTTTTAGAGTTTTGTGTCTTTAAAGTTTTAAACACCTCTATTAGCGAATTTCCATAGGAAAGACGAGCTACTTGAGTGACTCTTGAAGTGAGACCTAAGGTCGGGAGTGGTCAATGAGCATTGATCATGGTCTCCAGGAACGTTTTTAGGTGTCATTAAAAATTGCATACATGTGGTCGCTCTCTAAACGGTCGCATTTTACGTCCGATTTGGTAGAAAACACGTTGTTTTTTTAAGTTGCTGGAGCGTTAGCGAAAATCCAAGAGGCGGAAACACGTTTTTTACCGGAAGTAAAATTTTGTTGAGATTTTTCGTATTGGAATGAAACTTTTTTGGGTTTGTCTATAAAATAAAATATTACAGATTCTGCATATTTTGTTTTTTTAAACGACCTTATAGATCGTCTGGTTCCCCTAAAATCGATCAAATCGGGAGATTTGCCCATGGGGACAGCGAGACTATGCGAGATTTCCCCCTGCGAGCGAAGCTAAGGAATCCACAATCCAAGGTCTAGGTACAAACTCGCAAAACGCAGTTCATAATCCGAGGCCGCAAGCATGCCAACTCACAGCGTAACTGAAGCCACGCCCACAACGAACACTCTGAGCATGACCAGTAGCGGCGACGGCGCGGCGGCGCAATACGCAACGCAAGTTGATTTTTTTGGTGACCCGCAAACGCAAACTAATTACACCAATCGATAGAAAATTTAATTTCAAATATTTTCCTCGATTACTACATCGATTTAGCACTGGTAGTTCTTGAAATATTTTGGTTTGAACATTGTCATAAAATGTTCAAAATTTTGAATTTATATAACTGGAAAACTATAAGAAATAGAAGGGTACTGTAAGCGGCGTAAATGTCCTACATTTTTAGCTCTTTCGATCGAGATATCAACCAAACTCGTACGTTTTTAGTTTTTAAAATAAATCCAAAAACCCGAAACATTTTCATAAAATTGCAATTTTTATGCCCCCTAATGCAAAAAAATGGTTCAATGCTTGATGACATATCTAAATGGTAAAGACAATTTAAGACAATCATTAAAAAAAATCATCAAAATCGGTCCATAAGGAGAGGCTCGGCGATTGGAAATAGGTTTTCGACAGAAATCTTTTAATACATAGACTAGAAAATAAAATGCATTTTAAATGTGTATTTAGGCTGATGGTACAACGTTCTACTAGCCCAGTCGGTGTAGGTTACAACTACCAGTAATTTGCAATTCGGCTGATTTTTTTTATAAGTACCTTTAAGAATGTAGATTAATATAAAAAAAAGTTTACCAGTCTATCGATTTCCCAAAGTCGAAAAAAAAAATTTCGATATTCCTTAATATTTCGAGTTAGGATGAAGATAAAGAAAAATAAAAAATACCACCGTGTAGGGGAAGTATTTTTCAATAAAAAAAGTCATATGTATTTGCAATGGTTTGCAATGAAAAAAAGCAATGGTTTGTCTGGAAAAAATTCGATAATGCAGGTACAGTATGTATTTTCCAGCAGGGGAAATCACTAAAAGTTGAAATCTTATTCATATATAAAGCGTTCATTCTAAATTGGCTGAATTTTAATATATCGAATTGAAACTTGACATAGGAGTTACAATATATATTTTAAACATTTATGCTGAGTCTCAGTTTCTTATCTTGAAAATGATCTGATCTAGAGCCACTTGACTAATCAAATAAAATTAGTTTGTGGGTCCGGTACTCCTAAAATCGAGAAACCCATCGATAAGTCAAGAGGCTCTAGATCGGGTCATTTTCAAGATAACAAGCTGAGAATCAGCATAAATGTTTAAAATATATATTTTAACCAATTTTCAATTCTATATATTAAAATTCAGCCAATTTAGAATAAGCCAACGCTTTATATATGAATGAGATTTTAACTTTTAGTGATTTCCCCTGCTGCAAAATACATACCTGCATTATCGAATTTTTTCCAGACAAACCATTGCTCGCAGGAAAGAAATACATATGCCCTTTTTTATTGAAAAATACTTCCCCTACACGGTGGTATTTTTATTTTTATTTATCTTCATCCCAACTCGAAATATTAAGGAATATCGAAAAGAAATTTTCGATTTTTTTTTCCACTTAGGGAAATCGATAACTGGTAATTTTTTTTTATTAATCTACATACTTTAAGGGACTTATAAAAAAAATCAGCCGTATTGCAAATTACTGGAACTTTTGGTCTAAAATTACCCCTACCGACTGGCCTATGCCTACTTTAGAATAAAACAAAAGTTGCGTTTAGCCTTACCAAACAAAGCTTCGGAGAACAAAGTCCAAATATAGCTCCTTTTCTTCGAAACTATAGTTCAGAAAGATCTCTACTACAAACGTCAATAACTAATCAGCAACAGCAGTAACTAACTTTACGAGCGTAATTTATAAGCAGACATAAAGGGCAAGAGCGAGGAAAGTCGACAAACCTGCTGAACTAGTGAGTTACGGGATTTATGACTTCGATGAATCAAACGAGCGAAAGGATTAATTTATTCGGTTCTTTTCTGTTGTTCAATTCAATGAACAGAATCGTTTTGCCCATCACAATAAACGAGTCCCGGAATAACATCTACTCGTGAAGTGTGCTCTCATTCGGGTTATTTGATATAGTTAAGTACAGTTTTGTTTCTAAGAAATCAATTAAAGGCTTTCATATTTCTTTTGAGTATACTCAGAGTGCGCATTGACACTTTAATCTCAGACGCGTGCACATCCTTGACATATTATAGTGAAGGAGAGAGAAAGAGAGAGATGGGGGGAGTACGTGACGGGGAAAGGGAGGGAGAGAGAGGGGGAGTGTGAGGGAGAGTGTGTGTGAGATAGACAGAAGTAGTATAATTTAAACAAGATGTTTCTAGCTTCCTAGAATGCAGTATTATAATAAATGGGTAATTAATTACCTTATTTCACTGTCAAGCACTCTAAATATATCCTATCGGATTACCGGTTTCGGTGGTTCATGCCACCATCATCAGATCAACCTCAAATAAAGTGTTTCATTCCACTGATGTGGAACACGTCGTTATAAACTACACAATTACGACATAAAGCATTTAAAAATCACAAACACTTGAACAATAGTAATATATACATTGTATGCAACACTGTCTCAAAGATCTAATTCAGCATATCACTTGAGGACACGGTTACACATGTCAAGGCCGTAACCAATTGAGTGGTTAGGGGGTCAAACCCTCCCGAAATCCCGAAATTGTGTAGTAAAAATTTCGTAGGTTAAAAAAGAGCAAATTAAACTATAAAATAGACAACACAACAGAAGATCCACCAACATATTTTACATCATTGTGCATTGCATGCTTACTGATATTTAGATTTAGGCCTACTTGATTAAACTACAACGAACAATCATTGTATTTGGATAATCTAATAGAACTCCGATCCAATGCAATATTTTGTTCCACTGGAAATTCGACGATAGTGGCGTTATCTATTGGGGAAACGACGGAAGCTGTATAAAACACCAATGCTACCAATGATTTCTCCCTAGCGCTACCTCGCGGCGCGATCATGTACTATTTTCGCGACAACCTTTTTTCCGGCACACAGCCCCCGTATGGATGCAAGATCTATTTATTATTCATGTTCTATGGTACAATACACATGGATGCAGTAGGTTACAGCCGTAATCTCTTGTGAGCTTGATCTTATCGAAAATAAGAAAACTATAAAGGTTCAACAAAAATACTTTACTCTAAAAAACATACAATGCATTGTGTATTGAAAATTCTCCCAATTCGGGGGTTGGCGTGCCAAGCACGCAATGCATTGCGTATTGAAATTACTTCCAATAAGGCAGTCGGCGTGTGAAGCACGCAATGCATTGTGTATTGAAAATTCTCCCAATACGGGGGTTGGCGTGCGAAGCACGCAATGCATTGCATATTGAAAGTACTTCCTATACGGCATTTGGCGTGCGAAGCACGCAATACATTGTGTATTGAAAATTCTCCCAATATGGTTGTTGGCGTGCGAAGCACGCATTGCTCTGTGTATTGAAAATTCTCTCAATACCCGCTTCTCATAGTGAGAAAACGTAATATCATCTTGGCATACAGAACTACAAATAACCTCATTAACTTTTTGAAGCCAAAGAATAATAATCCTTTTTTTGATAGGATGAACATGTCAGCTGTATACAAGATTACATGCAGCGATTGCCCTAAATTTTATATCGGTCAAACTGGACAATCTTTCACCAAACGGTTTAAAGAACTCTTACCAAGACCCACGTTAGGCGAGGAAATTTGACACAAAACCGAGGAAATTTGCGCACTAGGGTGGGTCATGCTCGGCGTCGCCATCATGGTCCGGTATCTCGCTAACGGGTCGGCTTCACCGAGCTTCTCCCATAGCCTATCTAGGTTTTATACTACGTAATCATTGGTCCCCAAGATCCAAGTGTAGACCAGTGAAGACGGTCTTTATTCTGAAGGAAGACTAGAGAGAGGATTCTCGAGTTTACCCGAATGTGAGTCGAACTTAGCCGAACACGGCGAGACGTCCCGCCCGCCATCAGCCCATCTAATCTGTAAGTTTACGCTTCGAGTTTACCCGAGTGTAAGTCGAACTCAGCCGAATAACGTTACACGGCGAGACGTTCAGTACGTCATCAGTTCATTTTATCTTAAAGATTTACCATTCTCTCTCTGCGCTTGCGTAGTGGAATTTATGTCAATTGTTTCATTAGTACGTTGAGTTATCTACTGTTATCACACGTTATTTCCCTTATCAACTAGTAGAAGTAAACAGATTTAAAATTAAATTCATCAGTAAGGAAAGCGTATTCTCAATGCATAGATAGTCCCAGTGAATGAAGATCGGATCCACGCGGGGAGATGGAAGAATAACTCATCCCAAATGAAGGCAAAACAAAGCTATTGAATTGATGGGAGCAGATCGCGCTTTTGTAAACTGATATAGCTTTCGTTCCCGTCTCTCTATATAACTAGATCCATATCTCTTGTATGAAGGCTGGATGGTTATGTCCACCCTTAGCTTTAATCTAAATGGGTCTAGTTTTGTATTTAAATGGTTTAAAGATTTCATTTCGTTTGTGATATTAGTAAGGATGAGCGTGACCCATACATTTCTAAAGAATTCAAAAAGTTAATATTTTCATTTCCTTTAAATACAGGGTGTTCCTTAAATAGGACGCCAACATAGATCCATTTTTGTCGCAGTGGTGAGGAGGCCTTGTACCCCTCTGTTCCTAATTAAAAAATAGGTTGCCAACCTTTTGGAGTGGGTTCCTTATATAAAAATAAATAAAAAAGTTCCTATATGCATGTGCCCTAAAACTTTTCGTTTTCCAGATGTCCGCCATTATTTTTATTTACAAAATAAATAATTCATATTTAGAGAAAAGTTTGTCTGATTGAGTTCAAACTTTGCATGGAGTCTAACCTAACAATGATCTACCTTAATATAAATAATCGATTATATCCAATCATGCGTTTCGAAATGGCGGCTGTTTGAAATTTCAAACCTAAATTACTATAAAACAGTACTTTTTAAGAAAAAAAATATTAAGACACCTTTTTTGTATCTCTTTTGATTTCCTATCCATATCGGATGGTGTAACTGCCAAAACAATCGGATGAAGGATAACAGTTAAGTTATGTGTAATAATTGGTTTGTTCAATATCATTCATTCGATTGTTTTGACTGTTACACCATCCGATAGGAACTCAAAAGGGCTACAAAAAGTTCTCTTGACGTTTTTTTGTTAAAAAGTACGGGTTTTGAGTAATTTATTTAGGTTAGAAATTTTCAAACGGACGTCATTTTAAAACGCATGATTGGTTATAATTGTTTATTTTTCTTGAAATAGATCATTGGTAGGTTAAACCTGATGCCAAGTTTGAATTCAATCAGTCAAACATTTCTCTAGATAAGCGTTTTAGGGCTCATATTTGTAGGAACTTTTTTTTATTTATTTTTATGTAAGGAACTCACTCCAAAAGTTTTTCGTTCTATTCAAGAAATACCCTGTATAACGAAACTATAAGGTCTGCTGATTGGGGCAAATCAAATATGGCAATTTTTTAAAGTTAAAGCTAATGAACGAAATCAGCTGTTATATGTTCACTGGGGTTTGAGGTGAGGACCAGAGTTGTTAGTCATGTTTCAAACAATTGGCGCAGGTTCAAACCATATAGTACTTTAAATGTAACAGGAGATATTTATTCAACAAAAAAACAATATATCGCAGATATGAGCAAACCGTTAAATTTTGGAACCTCCTGTAAAATTAAAGGAGCAACCGAAATATTTTTTATGAATTTCAGGTGTACAGAGATGGTTATTTGTTGTGGGAGAGTTTTGGTGAACCGATTAAGGGAGTAGGGAGGCTAAGGTTTACTGGGGAACTGACGAGAGGCCACTTTGATGTTCTCAACCCTCTCACACCTTCTGTAACAGTAAAAAACCCTCTGTTTCGAAATACACACAGAATCAGCTAAACACTTTAAGATATAGCATTTGCTGTAGGTAACCATATTATTGCAATAGCGAACATTATCCTGTCAGTTAATCTATATATATAAAAGCGAAATACTACTCACTCACTCACTGACTCACTCGTCACGATTTCTCAAAAACTACCGATCGGATTGAAATGAAATTTGGTATGTATCTTCCACTAGGGCCATATGTGCTCACTAAGAAAGAGTTTGAAAAAATTCGAAATTTTAGGGGGGTTTGGGGGATAAAAATTACTAAATCAAGATTTCTCCAAAATTACCGAACAGATTGGAATGAAATTGGGTACGTAGCTTCCTCTAGAGCCATAGGCGCTCGCTAAGAAAGGGTATGAAAAATTTCGAAATTTTAGGAGGGGTGTGGGGGGATCAAAGTTACTAAAATAATAATTTCAGATCTTTTATTATTATGACAATAGTGCTTTTATTATTTAAGATCTATATATATAAAAGCCAAATACCACTCACTGACTGAACACTTAAAAAGTATACAATTACAGTAAAGCGTCGAAAATCCGAACTAATTGGGACCTAGGGGGTTCAGATTATCAATTTGTTCGGATTTTTGAAAACAACCAAGAAAATTCCATTTAGGCTAAAATATATGCCCTCGATTAAAGTGGTTAAACAGTACAAGCAGTAATGTAATTACAATACAGTATGTAAGTATGTAATACTACTTACATATTATGATTTATAAGAACCTGCACGTACACAGTAGGGCCAACATGATTACACTTGTAATTCTCAATTACAGTACAGTATACATAATTAAATGTTCACTTGTACATTATAGTTAACAAAAACGAAAAATAAAAAATACTGTACAGTACACTACTGTATGTACGACCCACTGTTATAATGATTACACAAAGAGAAATGAATGAACTTTCTGTATGTTTACTGCTAGCGCTAAAGCAGTTTATTAGCGTGACAGTGAAAATATTGACAGCCAGTCTGTTGTGTGAGAGCAGAAATTAAGAAGTATAAAAAAAAATAATGTTAAACTGCGATGAACATTTTTGTGAAATTTTTACGACGCAATAATTGGAATTAGCGAAAACGAAAACGAAATTTTTGCAGGGGCTGTCTCAGAACGCGTTCTGATTTTTGACGTTTCGGATTATTGACGTTCGGATTATCGACGCTGTACTGTACGTTAAAAAGACTGAAAATACCAACCACCATGGGCAACGCAGTACAGGTCAGCTAGTAGTATATATAGACAAGTAAGTGCGTGGAGAGGGAGTAGACGATACATAATATATTATAATACATTATTATAATATTATAATTATTATTATAACAATTATGCCTTACATATTGAATTATTCTTAGAATTCTATGTAGAGTGCATACACTAATACCTCACTCAAAATCATTAGTCACTAAATAAATAGTAGTGCTTACATTATAATGATCACTATTTTTCGCATACTTATTATAATTATTATAATATTATTACATAATAATATTATAATTATAATAATATTACTATATTATAATATTATAATTATTATTATAATATAATATGCAATTTTAAAATATGATATAATATTTTTTGACAATATATTGACTTGTGTAATTTCTTGACCTTTATTCTCCTCTAATATTAATACTGATAAAAAAATAAATCGTTCATAGAAGTTATCACTTCCAACGTGTGGTCTTAAGCACACCCAATGTTTTTTTGTAAATTTTAATATACGGCGACGCCATAAAGGAACTCAAACACCATCCTCTTTAAATTAAATCCTGTTATTTCGAACGCGCTACAATGTTTAATATTTTGTCTAGTCTCGCTGCTATAATAACTTTGTATTCTTTAAATATA
>JAGFPH010009273.1:12246-48245 GCA_018207615.1 Philaenus spumarius | reverse complement strand
CGGATTGGAATGAAATTTGGTATGTAGCTTCCTCTAGAGCCGTAGGGGCTTACTAAGAAAGGGTTTGAAAAAATTCGAAATTTTAGGGGGAGTTTGGGGGAATCAAAGTTATTAAATCACGATTTCTTCAAAACTACAGAACGGATTGGAATGAAGTTTGGCATGTAGCTTCCCCTAGGGCCATAGGTGTCACTATGAAAGGGTATGAACATTTTTGAAATTTTAGGAGGGGTTTGGGGGGATCAAAGTTACTAAAATCATAATTTCAGATCTTTTATTATTATGACAATAGTGCTTTTATTATTTAAGATCTATATATATATATAAGCCAAATACCACTCACTGACTGAACACTTAAAAAGAATACAATTACGTTAAAAAGTCTGAAAATACCAACCACCACGGGCATTGCCGTACGGGTCAGCTAGTGCAGTATATATAATACTTTTAATCGTATCGTACTTCAAGGACAACCATTAACTTACAACCTAGCTTTACTTTAATCTCCGACCTGTGTACGTACGTTCATCAAATTATTTGACGAAGAGAAATCCTCGGATAATTTTATAATGTTTAATGTAACTGAGTCCTACAACTGATGAAGCCGACTGTGATCGCCGAAACAGCGCTGCAGTGTTTCTTCATAACAAAGACGAATTGCTTTGACTACAAAATACGTATATATATAAATGTATCACCAATTCAAAAAGCGATCATAATTTATAATATACATTAGATTTTATAAAGGCTAAAATTCTTTTTTCTTTACAATTTTAGGAAAAGATTTTTGAAACACTTAAAACTTTTCTACACTAAAATATGTTAGAGGAAGTTTATGTCTGATAACCATGTGGATATTTCATTTTAATAATAACCAAAAATTAATCCAGATTGGTTTGAGTATTGATTCCAAGCCAATACTCCAGCTGAGTGGTTCTTAATTTAATGGTTCTGACTGCTGACTCTAATCACTATGTACAGGGCACGTAGTTAAAGCGGCGCATTCCCTGACAGTATCAATGTAATATACACACACAGCACTAGACTTAGCAAGAGAAAACTCCAACTGTAGAAATTTATTGGTGTAAGTCTATAAACATAAGAGGCTTTGTCCTGACTGAATGATTGACTAACTGACATAGAATCAACGTAGAGCAAAAACTACTTAAGATACAAATATAAACATTCAAAGTACAATAAGAAAGTTTAAAACATTTAGATTTTAAAGCGTAAAAGTAGTGAAAATGTTGATAAAACTGTTTGGATCAAAAGCTTAGCAACACATGTTGATTAACTTTGAAATGCTGATTATTTAAATATTAATGGTGATATTAAACACATGGCGCCATTCAAATTATTGGGGTTGGTCGTGTCTCTGTATAGGCTACCGCACAATCGTCATTTCCGTGAAAAAAAAAGAGTTTACTAAAATCTGTTTCAATTGACTTCGCGACGGCTTGTCACCGTTGTTGGGGGCCCCTAGTATAATATATTTGTTTAAGCTGTATAAATTCATCCTCATTATATCCAGTTTGGAACCTTTTTACACTGTAATGAAACTAAATAGTAGAAAATACAGGTTCACTTTGTGCAAACACCATTGTACCTGTTCACCCTTTCTTTCACTGTTTGTAAATATGTGTTACAGCCTCGTAATTGTAATCCTCATACTACCACCTTTTTGTGATTAAACGTTATTTTTGGGTTTCCCGAAAATAGAAGTATATATATTTTTTTAATTGTATTTTCTACTTAATATAAATTATTGAAATGCAAATTAGATACCCGCTGTAAAAACAAAAATGAGCGATCACCTCTTGTTGACACATTACCTAGGAAAGAGCAGTGGCACAGTGGTTAGATGCGATCGTCCTGTGTGCTAAGTTGTAAGAACGACAGCACATTGCGTAAATTCAAGCTTAGGTACTGGCATAATGTTTCACTATTTCATTATTCAAACTGGAATGAAAACCAGTTAAATTAAAATGTTAAGCAAAAATCTTCTATAACTTACATAAACCTAACCTCTTAATTCATAAATACTGAAACCTTCTAAGAAAAAACAAAATTAAATGGTTTTAAAATATATTGAAGACAAATTTGGATGTGGAACAAATACTTGATTAGTACTTTGCCTTTAATTTACCGTAGAATACAGAGTATTTTGTGATGTTTTTGAACATTCACCTCTATTTCTCAGAAGATAGGAAGAGGGTTTTGAAACCTTTAGAGGTAACGTTAAAGTACCAAATTACGAAATCCAAAACCTTCCTCTTCCTCCCACCACCCTCAAGTAATAATATGATTGCTTTATTAGGGAGAAGTTTTTTCAATGGTACTTTCTAACTTCACAAGAATATAAAACTATAATCACAAATCTAATTAAACATTTTGTATCAAGTACAAAGCACATTTCTCATTGCCGAGAGGCTGTGTGAGGAGTTGCCGTAATTTTTGAAATACAAAAACAATTAAACGAAATATAACATTAATAATTAATTTATTCAATTAATTAAAAACGATACTGCCAGGCTGCCTTGCAGCATTTGTTCAAAGAAATCCAGTCCCTGCCAATTAAAAAATCTACGACCTCTGACAAGTTCACTTTTTTAAATAAGCCACTCTTATATCTTTTAAAACAGGACAAATTCCTATAAAATCTTCTTCCGTCTTGTTACAAAATGTACACAATCGCGATGCAGACCTGTAGGAGTATTTGTTCAGGTAAATGAGATCCGTTCTTGCCTTCATGAACCAGTTCATCAGACGACCGTTCACATTACACAGCACGCAGTCTACACCAGAATAGAGTTCTCCGTGTTAAGAGCGTTGTAATTGTTTTCAGCCTATAGTTTCCAATTTCTCTTGAAGTTCAGATTTATAACATGCATAATTTCTTTGACATTAAACTCCACCAACTTAAAGGTTCTTTATGATCATATGGACATTTCCCCAACGTTTGTAGAATTATAGTCACTTATTGGTTTCTTCCCTCAAAAAAATAGTTGAAAAGTACGCTGTATATCATATTGAATGCAAGGACATCTCGTATGAGAACAGTAGAGATAATAAGGCGGTTTTACACCAGGGTGTTCCAGTGTGTCCCGGGGTCTCTCCCGACCCCAAAATTTACCCCAAAATTCCTCCCTCCACCCCCAAAATTCCTATTTCCAATATTGTATAGTACTTTACATAAAAATGCCTGAATTATGTTCTCTTTGCAATAAATCATTTTCTTCTAAAAAAAAAAGCGCTTAATGTACATACAAAATTAGTACATGATTATCAAGGTGTATTATTTAATTGTGAGATATGTCAAAAATTATTCAAATTAATAAATAAATTAAATCGACATTCACCAATATACATGCTAAGAGAAGTGATGGTTTATACAAATGTGAAATATGTAAAAAATAATTTAACAGTAAAGATAATCTAACACAACACATTAAAACTCATAAACTAAAAAAACAGTCTACACAGTCTCGGCCAAGTATTTCACACAACATTAATGATAATGCAACACAACCCAGCACATCACAGTCAAAACCGGACAATGTTTTTATAGAAATAGAAACATCGTTTGAAAATAGACTTAAAACATTCACTCTTAATAAATTCATTGACTTAGTTGTAAATATACATGTTTTTTTTTTTTCAATGTGTTAAAACCCCATATCGTCAATGTGTTAAAAGATACTTTAATAACTAATGAAGCAATTAAAGCCATCATTTTTATTGAATGTGAATTTATTAATTTTAAGAAAAAAATGTGTAAGTAGAACATGGTGAAAGACAGACAATGCAAATTAGGTTTTTTGACTCATTTCGTTTCTTAGCTAGTAGTCTAGTAACATTAGCAGAAAACCTTGGTGAACAAAATTTTAAAAATACTAAAATGACAAGAAAACCCGTATTCCTGTCTGAATATATCACACAAAGTGAAAAAATAGAAGAAACAAATCTACCTCCTATTGAAGCTTTTTTACAGTCGTTTAAGTAATTCCGACATTACAGGTAATGATTACATACACGCACAAACCTTGTGGTATACGTTTGAAATAAAAACATTAGGTGAATACTCGGAGCTTTATCTAATGACTGATATACTAATCTTGGCAGATGTTTTCGAACATTTTACAGATGTATCATAATAATTTTGAAAAGTTATTTTTTTCTCAACAATACTTTTATTAACACCTTTAGCTTTTTTTATGATCTTCCAAGTAACGTTTACTGCGTACAATTTGCTATTGTTATTATAGTTTATGTAATTATTTTGCAACCCATACCAAATATGACAGACTTAATTGTCCATCTGGACAAACCTTTCCCAGTTGTTCCAAATTCTAATGAAATGCTAATTCCACAAAGATCGAATCAAATTTACAAATGTCCTCATTTCACTAAATGTAGCTTTACATCCAGCAAGTCAACCAAGAAGTAAGGCCGCCTTCACACGAAGCCACTTAGCAGCGCTTCTCGGTGGTTGGTTCTCCCTTCACACGTAGCCACTTAGTAGCGCTTCTCGGTGGCTGGCATTGTGGCGCTGCTACGGCCGTAGTGGCGCTTCCACGCCCGTTGTGTCGCTTCTCGTTGCTGTGCTAAATTTCAATGTGTTACTAGAAAATAGGTAACTATCGCATTCCCGACTATCAGTCGTTAGGTGGAAATAAATTCGCCAAATATAGTCATTTTATAGCTTTTTTACAGAAAAAAATCCAAAGAATTCATATATGCAACTAAAAAATTTATTGATGTAAAATTTAAAAAGTTATTAGGTCAGGAAGCAAAATAATGTTCAGTAACGGACAAAATTTAAAACTTTAGGCCTACATAAAAATTAGTCCAAATTTATTGTAGGCCTATTATTTTCAAAATAGCCTACATACAAATTTTGTAATTTAGTTCTAAATAGAGGTGTATAAAAATATATGTCAATTTCAAAACTGTTGTTTAGTAAGCACCCGTTTTTATATTCCTACTACAAAACAGCTAACAAAAATACATTCCTCTTTTGAAACACTAATTAGGAATATTTTTATATGCTTTACCTAAAAATAAAAATTTGTAATACAAAATTGTAAAGACTAAATTATAAAATTAATTGAACTGTATACTTTAAAATTTAAAAATTACCATATTTTATAAATAATGTATTTCACTTTGTTTCACTAAATTAATACAAATTACGCTAAAGTCTCTCTTATGTGTAGGCTACTATACATTCCGTTTAGCAATCTTATTGCTGTATTCTAAATGTTTAAGGTCCTATACAGCAGGCCAATTCTCCACTTCATTTATAAAATCTTCAATGTTGTTTTTTTCCGTTATGTCACTCTCAGACGCCATTTCTTCAATAAATAAAACTTTTGCACGTCTGCAAGTTTCAACTGATCAATCAAGACTGATTGATATTGTGTTAACGCCGGCCAGCAGCGCTTCGACGCGCTACCGGTGGCGCGTAGCAGCGCTGCTACGCGCCACGCATCGCTTCTCTTCCGAGCGACTAAAAAAGTGGCGACGTGTGAAACCTACCATTTAAAACTATGTTTCGACATCAGCAGCGCTACTTTTAATCGCCGAGATCTGTGGCGAAGGCAAATTCCGTAACAGGAAGTCGCGCTTCTAATTTAGTGGCTGTGGCGGTGTGTGAAACCTTCCATTTATTTCTAGCTTTAGTCGACGGAAGCGCTTCTTAGTGGCGCTGCTAAGTGGCTTCGTGTGAAGGAGCCCTAAAGACCGTAAAGCCTTTTTTGGAGCATTTTTCAGAAGCTTGAGAAATAATAATTAATTTCAGATCGCTATTCTAAGTTAGATGAATGAATAATTTTAAAATTCCCTATATTAACTCGCTCTTGCCATACGTCAGCCCGAACATGAGTTACGTAGAAGTTAAACCATGTAGGTTTAGGACATCAGAATTAGTAGAGTGTCTTATTTGATAGGTCTGAATACTAACCATATTTATTTTTGTTATATTTTTCGGCAGCCTGCATCTGCAGTTCCATGAGAAGCGCCAATAAACCGAATATTGGCACATACACGACTACACATACACGAGCAATGACTTAGTAATTTTTATAATATTACTAATCGTTATTAACATCACCAATTACAAAATTATTTACAATGTTATAATCACCGAACTTGCAGATTACTTGATTATCTTCTCTGTTAACTCTCAGAAAACATTCTGTTAAAAAATGCTGACTTATTGAGTGTGAGCTAAGCATGAAAAATTAGTCATCCGAACAAAAAGTAATGCATCCGGAAAAATGTAATAATAAATAATATCCGTTTAGTTCCGTGTATTGATTTAGTATGTGTTCGATATAACATGTTAAAATTATTATATACGTTCCATTTAATATATTTACCATAGAGTGTAAACAAATTTGTCTACGACCATTACCTAAAAATACCTAACAAAACC
Source organism: Philaenus spumarius (assembly GCA_018207615.1). Classification (NCBI taxonomy): domain Eukaryota; kingdom Metazoa; phylum Arthropoda; class Insecta; order Hemiptera; family Aphrophoridae; genus Philaenus; species Philaenus spumarius. Next base: position 41,809 of record JAGFPH010009273.1, on the reverse strand, counting down.
CTACAGGTTAACCACCATCCAAAAATTTAAGATAACGCTCAAAGTTTTTTTTTTAATATCGAAATAAAACTAATTTAAATTAATTCAATTAAAATAAATAAAAGAAACCATAAAATGGATGCAAGAAATAAGATTTAAGAGAGTGTTCATTCAGAATCTAGGTTAGAAACTGCACAGAATATTTGAAGAAAGTGAGACCATGATGTAATTGTTTTTTTCCTCCGGCTACTTCTTTAAAAGGTCTTTTTGCCTCATTAATAACCCTGTTTTAAAGAAGAACCACTTATCATCTGGGGACAGAAATGTGCCTATATAAAAAGCATTGAATTTAATTTGTCGCCTACTTAATCCTTTTTATATGGGCATTTTTCACATTTCTGCTGAAGCAATAATGCATCGATGAACTTCCGTGTTTCTGTATTCTTGGCACAACCTCAATTATTTTTGTAAATAATAATAATGTCCATGTTTTAATACATTTTGTTTCATAGTAAAATGCAAATGATTTACTAAAAACTGGAGGAAAAATGTGGTGAACCTTACAGGAATAAAGTATCTTAGTCGCCCTCACGAAAACATTTCCTTTCTGGGCCACAAAGTGTTACTTTCCTCCCTTAAGGCTCAAATAACTATATACTAAATAAACTTGAGGGTCTGCTCCAGTAAAAATAAAATGGATTTTTATCCCATAAGGGCAATGTTAAATTTCAAACCATTTATTTCGTTTACTTTTTATCATAAAATTCTTTGCAAGGTCTCATTTTAAGCACAGTCATAATACGCATCCGTCTTGCAATTTAAATTTTTTTAAATTTCTTTCATTTGTCAAGTAACTGACATTTTTTAAGTACAAAGTTTAAATTTTTTTCCTAAAACAATAAAAACTAATAATGAAAAATAATTTGCAAGTCGAATCCGAAATTTTATAAAGAATATTCAGTTTTTTTTTTCAACACTCAATTACAAAAGATATACTTATACAATGGTTTGAAATGAAGCAATGTCAAAGCGTTCAGCTGCAAGAAATTGCACTGTTTAGATAGGGATACAGTGATACCGGAAGTGCGTTTCCGGTTGCTTTCTCGTTTACTGGAGCATACCCTTAAACTTTATTGCTTATAATATTTTTATAGAAACAAATTTTAATATACAAAGGGTTTTTTATATAGAAATTGTACGTAGGGTAACTTTTCTAAAAGTTATAATTTGTTTTTTTACGTATAAACATTGTATATGACCTGTGAATTTTTAGAATTAGCAGGTTTTTAAAATGCATTACAAGTCTCTTTATGCAATAATTGCTTCCTCAAGAAACCAATATTGGAATATTTTGGCTAATAACCTCGACCGAGACACTTAGCAAACCAACTTGTGTACCGAATTTGTAGCAAATCCTACAGTAAATGGGGTCGTTAGAGTGCCAACACTCATGTACATATATATTATAAAGTTTTTAAAGCACACCAAAAGAGGTTCTGGGGACAATTGTCTGTGCTCATTGTGTCCTCCCGACCTTAGGTCTCTCCATAAGAGTCACTGCAAAGCTCAGCTTTCCTTTTATTTATTCAAAAAATAACATACATACAAAAAACAAAACAAAAATAGGTGGGAAGTTTGATAATATGTTGGTTTTTACTAACCATTGTATTAATATTTGTTGTTGACAAACGAAGCAACTGAGTTAGTGAGTTATTAGACAGGGAACACCTATTTTTTGACTTTATAAATAAATTACATGTTGGTAAAGCTGATTTCGCAAAGATACGCGCTTCCTAGCATTGATCCCTTTATAATTCAAGTTGGGGTAACCTTCTCCTGGGAATAACTTACAAAATCCCATTCCTAATTCCGTTCCCGGTCTCATCTATTAGACGATAGTATTAAAAACATAATATTCAAGTTAGTATTTTAAAATGGCGGTTATTTATGGTGATTATCTTCAGTGTTTAATACATTTAAACCTTAACTGAAAGTCATAAGGAAAGGTTTCAAATAACAAGAAGAAAACTACTAAAAATAAATACATTCCAGCCAAATATGGTAGAATACTCCCAAAATATTGAATAATGTGTTTGGAAAATTAAATATCACGTTAGCTTATAAAACGGAGAATAGTATTAAAAAGAATATTGCAACCCAGAATAATGACACCTCTCGAAGATAAGACCGGAATCTACAGGATTAATTGTAATGACTGGGAACAATATTACATAGGACAAACGGGTAGACCTTTTATACGACGATACAAGGAACACCTGCCAAAAGGACAGTCCACATAAAATCAAATTTTACCCGTCACATAATTTACAGTGACCACACATTTTCGAGTTTTAATAAAAATTTTAAACCTACAATTGTATGCAATAAATGTATATACATGGTCGCCGCTGAGGAATATGAAATATATAAAGCGTTTAAATCAAAAGATGAATTATTAAACGAACAGCTGAACATCAAGTCCAATAGGCTTTATGATACCGCGATAAGGATCGACAATAAGATTACTTAAACTATCATAGTCAGTAGTTGGTCAACCTTCTAACGGTGCACACCGATTCCTCGCGGCAACATATTTTTGTTGAATATTATGTGTGTTTGTGTTTGTGAATTATTTTTAATGTAATTCATGACGACCTGATTTTCAGAGAAGCCCGATGATGGAACATGGATACCGAAACGCGTAGCCAGAATATAAAATAATACGAAGTCACACGACGGATATACAAAGTTAAATATACAATTTTTACTTTAATTTGTGACTTGGATACTGATAATACAATGTTCAACAATTGAAAGGTGAAACTTAAATGTGCACAAAAACATAAATAATGTCTAAGTCTAAAATAAATTAAACATAATTTTATTTTAGGCCTAGACTGATGAAACAACTTCTTAAATGTATTTACATTCATGACCATAGCAACGAATTGATTCAAATAACAGATAAAACAGTTGACTCGTAAGTCCAGCTTAGTGCAAAATAAGGCATATACTGAACGAACACATATTTCAACACACACAAACCATTAAAAACTTGCGTTAAGGAATTTAAAAATAAGAAAAAACTATGCTACATCCTAATTAAAAATAAATAAGACATATAGTAGGCCTATTTATTGGTAATACGGAAATTGATATGAGTAAATTTTTGGTTAGGTGTACACCTATATATAAGTGTACACCTGAGCCTTACTGGTTCTTTTAACCTTTATTATAACTGCTGTTATATAAAATATACGAAATAATATAATTTGATTTGAACATTTAACATTATTTACCACCTTAGTTTTGATGATAATTTTAATCCTACATCTTTATTATAAATAAAACATAACATATGTTTTAGAAAGTTCCATCGGGTGTTGGCGTGCGGAGCACGCAGGGGTCTCCCCTAGTTTATTTTATTTTATAAGTAAGTAATGATGAAAACGGTAATGATGAAATATGAAAACATTTTCCTCGGATATAGTTGAATAATACAGTTTTCTGTCATGAAACCTGCTCCTTCATTAAAAAATGTACTCATACAACATGCAATGTACTCATATAATCGGTCAGATACATTCAATTTCTCAGCTAATGCCTCTAAAAACCAAATTGTGTGTGGCTTTATAAGTGCTGGGCGGGTTACTTTATATTAAAATCCATACAACAAGTAAAACTAGTAAGAAGCATTATAGAACTTAGCATTTCCATAGTCTGTGTAATTAAATAAACATCTATGGAATGATAAGCTGCCTGGTAAATGACGTAACCTGTTTTTGACAAGACTCAAATTTGTAAAACTTTACAAATTATTGCTTAAGTTATTTCTTTACAATAGTTAGACTAATGAAGACAAAGGAGTAGCGTGCTGGCAAATCGATGCTAGCAGGTTCCTTGACCAACTCCTTTAACCTTCCAAGATGTCACCTCTAAATTCAAACATAGTAACAGATACAGACTGAATTTTTAACCAATTACAGTACGAAGTTTTCATTCTAAACTAGGTTCAAATTTTAAAATATTATATTGAAATTAAATCATTTACATAATTTTACTTTGGTGCACATTAATAATTGGATAATTTTTTTTGAAATATGTTGCTCTGTCGTCAAACAAAAAAAACGTAAATGTGCAATTAACAACGAAATAAATTTATATTTATTTATTGGTCTACTAACATGTTAGCTACAAAGACCCAGCAAAGCTAATGTAAATTATATGTTATCGGTATCCAAGTCACTTCAATAAATAAATAACTGTAAATAATAGTTACCTATAATACATTTGAATTTGTCCTTCTTGCGACTTCATTTGTTTCCTGTTTAAAGCTAATGTGGAAATTAAAAAGAAAAAAAAAGTTAATTATTCTTTACAATCAACTTGGATTACACACAATATATATTAGGTTACTTATCCAATACGGTTCATAGAAAAAACAAACATGCCATATTTAGGCCTACAACAACAGATAGCTAGTTATGCCCGGACCCAGGACTTTAATTGATATTGAACTTTAAATCTAAAACTTGTTACTTCCTGCCACAGAACCGAATGATAATATTCCTACTTATTACTAAATAAATATAACATAATCTTAGTTACAATACAGGCTTGTTTTCACTATGCGACACACAGCCTACACAACAAGTATATTTTACATTTATCTTTTTATTTTTCTGAAGAAAGATATTTTATTAAACTAATAAGGTATAGAAAATAAGGTATATTTATTGTATAAGTATGTACGATAAATATGAAATAGCCGGATCTCGGAAACTATTTAAGTTATAACGATTCAAATATGAAAGTATTTCTTTAAGTAATAAAACTTGATTACATACCTTAATATGTCCGTCTACAGTCCAAATTTAGTCTTTATGCGATGGACCAACTCTATTTCGGAGCTCTCGTCTCCATTATCAAGTCAAATATAAAAACACCTAATCAGAAATTGTCATATTACACTTAACACAACACTTACTTCACAACACAAAACACTCAAACATTTAAACATGTGACAGTAAGTAAAAAATAATACATCGTTGGCCAACGGACGTGACGTGACTCGGTTAATAAGGTATGTAATTAAGTTTTATTACTCAATAACAGTTCCCGGAGGCAATACGCTATAAAGTATAGTATTTATTTTCCTGCGGATGGGTCTTAAGCATTAAAATGAGTTACTCAGGAGAAAAATCCCCATTTTTTAATGAGAAAACCAACTTACACCTTCAATAGCTGCCAAGATGTGAAAAGAAGGCGTCGGACTAAATAGTTTTATCCGAAGTGTGGAATAGTGGATTGGTCATTATCATAGTATAATTTATTAAGGTGCATATATTAATATACATATTTATCTTTTTCCAACACACACATACTATTCGTATACTTTGGTCTGTCAGTTCTGTAGTTCCAAGTTGTAAGGGGGACGATTATCAGAAATAGCTTTTTCCACAATCTCATAATTTTTAGGCACACCGAAACAGCTTGGTCTAATAAACGTGGTCTAAGTTTATTAGACAACAAAATACTCCCTGCCGTATCCAATCTATGAATCCCCGAGTCCTCGGACATGTCATAATCAAATGTATTGCTGGTACTTGCCGCAAAGAACACATCGCCCTCTATCTACGCTGTCACCCGCCCATAGTTGCCCTATTCGGAACTATACCACAGCCATTATCTTGTCCCTTCTGTCAAGGTTACGTAAATATTTATATTATATTTATTTACTACAAATAAAGTATTAAAAAATACAAAATGACTTATTTTTTAATAAATAATAAATATCTTATTTTATATTAGTGAATGAATGTAATTTATTAAGGTACCTAAATATACAACTTTTTACTTTCTCGACTAGTATTAAAAGAGCAATAGTTAAAAGACCGTCTGTCCGAATGGTACATCAAACTTTAGACAACTGTACACACAAGCAGAAACAAATACTTAACTTATTTGTATAAAAGTAACACAATTTATGCTTAAAACTAAACATAATAATTGCAAATATAAAACAATAAACAAATTATACACTTATTTTTAATTAACTTACAAAACAAAAGCAAAGGACTGAATACAAATCTGTAATTAGACTCATTAATCAAATTCCACCTATGCAGCCAGACCTGCCTGAGATATCCTGCAAGCCGAAACCAATCTTCACATTTAAATAGCTCAAATACTCATCCCTCGTCAACTCCGAGTAATTAAACCAACTAATATTTATTTCTATAACGATTTGACACCTAGGCACAAAGTGAAAAACATTCTCAATTACGTATAGATTGCACAGCAAGCAATTATAATTTATATTTTTTGTTACCACGGTTTATAAATCAGATGAGCCATTCTCCTAGATATTTAAAACCCTCCTAATTACATTATATTAATATCATCACTAAAATATATCATATATTTTATTTCAAAACAAATATTTCTATAAGTTAAGTGGTAAATCGCGGCCTCGGCTGAACGAATAGACCTTTGCCCGATATTAAGTCTTATCCCATTTAGCAATTCGAACAGCTGACTCCCCAACCCCAGTCACCCTCACACCCAACACCACAGAATGTTTCTCAGCTAACAATTGTCTTTCCCTAAACCAACAACCTAAGATGTTAGGTAGCCGTTTTGGAGACATTTTTAAAGACCCTTAACATTATTACATTACGTGCAATTTCAATGTGAACAAATAAATTTTTCCTTGGACTGTTTCTTTATATAACATATAACTAGGGGTGTTTGAATTGTTTATTGCTAAACCCCGCAAATGACAAAAACAACATTTTCGGAAAACTAAAAAAAATTTAATAATTCTTCCTGTGATTTTTATTAGCTTAAATGCTTTTTATCGCAGATGATATTATAAAAACAAATTCTTACTAAAGAGAAAAAAATTATTATAACAAATTTCGTAAATTTTGGGAAAAAGCTAATACGTGGTACCTTCTGATAAAGAAAGATATCACGTTATCCACGCGGCTAAGGCAAGCCTTAAAAAAAGACTAATAATAAAACAACAATTTAGTTACAGTACTTTCTTTTCTAACTATAGAAGTCTTACAAGTACAAGTAAAAACGACTTCATCAGCTTGTATGAAATTATAATATTTCTACTCTCGAGAAGTTTATAATTACAAATTTTTGAGACTTAAATAAACTAGTGACTATTTTCCTCTCGGTGTTATAACATTCCATACTGTCAGCAGTAAGAAATACATAACAAACAAACAAAGATATTTGCTTTTGTAAATATATGTAAATTTACTATAAAAATTGCAAATTTTGGATGTAACGACAAAATATTTTTATCTGTTACCAATAAAATTCAGTATAAATAACAAGTTTTAGAGTCTCAAACCTAACAAACACAGATTTCTTGTTTGGTGGGTAAACACAAAATTTGTTGTCGGTTCTTAAAACAAACACAAATTTCTAACTCAAACGTGAGTTATGGCCGTTTTAAGTATTAACTTAAAAAGTTTACTTGAAAACTGTAATTTCCGACAAAGTTTGGAAGTAGAGCCAAGTATATTCACGAATATTCAGCATTTCAAAAGGTTTTCCTTGTTTCTTTCTATATTATGTAGTCTTAATGTTATACGGATAATTTTTGTGTATTGAAGCAGTTTAAAAGACCACCAAAAACATGCAAAACAACATTTAAGCATACAAAACCACCGATTTGCGACCTAATAAAATGGTTTAATAGTTTAAAATTAATTGTAAATATTATCATTAAAGGACCTCTTTAGTTATGTTACATCATTCGTTTACAAACCGACATTTTATATTAAAATGTTTAACAAATATTTTCAAATCTTTTAGTTTCTGACAACAAGGATATAGGCCCTACTAACAATCATTTAAACTTGTTTATCGCTTTCATATTCTGAATCCATTCTGAAAGTTTGACAATCTTCTGTCAGGAAATACATCTTGAAGTTATTTAAATTTTCCTTTCATATCTTGACACTGACTGCGGAATATGCAATGACATAAAACAGTTTATTATTTATGTAAACATGTTTCCTAAACGAATACCTCCAAACATGAGAGACCTGAGATCAAAGGGACACTTGTGTAACAGGGTATAAAATTAAGGTCTACAATGCCCTCATATTATAGTTATACTTTTTGCAAACCACGCTAAATATAGTGGAATTTCAAACGTGCTATCTACTGGTCCAGTTTATAAATAAATAAAATGAAAATTTCCCTGAGAAATAAGTGAACCTTTTTTTGCGTTTAACATGCTAAAACAAATAATTAGTTAATTAATATTACCGAAAATATTAATCTATTATTAAAATTTATAAAATCTTTTTAATGTATCAAAGTATCAATGGTGCATCGAAAAATTAGCATTTATGAATGTTGAAATATACGATCAAAGACTAATTGAAAATATCATAAATGTTTGAACAAGTTACACTCAGTCAACACTCTCTTAATTAGCGAATTTCCATAGGAAAGATATGTGACTCTTATGGTGAGACCATGGATAGTAGTCAATGAGTAGTTAAAGTCAACTTGAAACACTTTTATTGGGAGTAAAAATGTAGCTAATTTTCAGGGGTTGAAAAATGGTGGAACCTTGCACTTTTAAATGCATCTCGTATCTTGTTAGCCGAGGAAAATTAGACTTTTGCTTCCTGAAAAATAAGCTAAAGCTGGAAATGATTTTAATCCACTTTGAGCATCCCAAATAAGAGTAAAATAAGTTATGCGACAGTTTCTGAGCATGGCGTAACGTTTGGAAGGCGAAAAACCGCGATATTTTTCAGTTTGTCGCTTATAACTCAGAAACGGCTTATCGGCCGGAAAAAGTTGCAGTATAATTAATTAAAGAAACCCAAATTATGTGTCTAATGAGGTACTCAAACGTTCGACTGGGTTGAGTAGTTTAGCGACAATCAATCGCCAAACATCGGCCTTTTTTACCAACTTGGCTAAAAGGTGGGTTGCGCTCATGTTCAAACGAGTGTAACTCAAATACGGCTACTTCAAAAGAAAAATGTAAAATAATGAAAGTTGTAGAACATCAAATTCGGAGTAGAAGGAATTCCTAATTTTTGAAATTAGTTTATTTCTACTCTAATAATCTAAAAGTTAACCATTCTGAAAACCAGTCGGTCTTATCAGTGAATTCCCTCCCCCCATTCGTCATTATACATCTGTTCCTTGAGTATCTGGTTAAAGAGTTTTGTTTTCATTTAGAACGATCTCAGCTGCGTATTTTAACTCCTTAAATTTTTTAAATTCCTGAAGTGTGTCTATTCTGCGGCTAAAAAAAACTTAAAAATAAAAATGGGATATTAGTCTGCACATTTTGTTTTTGCAAGACCCTTACAGCCCGTCTGGTTCACCCAAAATCGATCAAAACGTAAAATACCATAAAAGTATCCGGTTAAACTCCACATGGGGGATTATACATTGGATTTAGCTTCTGGTCCGACTGTAAGTCAAGATGCAAGATAACATGAGAGCGGAACAATGCAGAGAGTGAGAAGGGGCTGGAGGCGGAGGTGCAAACGAATTCTGCTAATATATTTCGTACTCGTATTCAGCGTCTTCTTGAGTAGACTAATAATTTCAAAAAATAATTAGTTCAAGCTCTAAAATTTATAAACGCAAATTTGGAAATTCGCTCAACTGTCGTCAGCGGTTTAGCTGCGTTATCAAATCATTTAATGTTTAAACATTTTCCCGTTACCATTTTCCTCATACATAAAAAACACAGAAAAATAAGAAATCATTGATCTAGGTTAATATACAAATTTGAATACTAAGAAATACTATCTGCAAAACACAATGCATACCTAAACTAATCATAAATGTAATGGACAATTTATATAGGGGTATTATTCTGTTTTCAACAACTAAATATTTGAACTAAAGATTTGATATGTATTCAGTTATTCTTTTTTCTATAAGTATTTAAATTTTAGAACTACAGTTGAACTAGTAGTTTAGTAAACAGCAGAAAAAACAAAAATCTACTAAGGAATGATTCTCGAAACATGTAGCATAAATTGAATTTAATCTGGGATAGATAAACCATAAAGCTACAAAGGTATAATTTAATCGTTTCAGTCCAATAATGTACAAGTACTGTCAAATCAATTCGGTTCTGTCAAATAATGTTATCTGCATGTGGAATAACCTTTAAGGGATGTCAAACCTACAAGGTTGGAGCTTTTTCCGTCATTTCTTTGTAAAGTGGCACTTATCAGTGAAGCTACTGTATTACTTTTGCACTCTTACAGAACACTTTCCCACCACTTTCGTACAAGTTCTCGTCACAAACAAAATACGTTTCCGTCGACCTTGCGATATCATAATAATAACAATAAAATATACCGGATATATTAAAAAATAAAATATACCGCATATAATACTAATAAAATAAAACGGATTTAATAAAAAGGATATACTGCATATAATACTAATAAAATATATCGGACATAATAATAATAAAATATAAAGGCGAAAAACACAATAATTCGACTTCCTACGGACGTATGACATTATATAAACTAACTCAACTAAAGCGAGAAACAAAAGATTTTTCCGTCGACATAGTGACATAATAATAATAATAATGATAATAAAATAAAATAATATACTGGGGCGAAATACACAATAATTTCACTTTCTACGAACGAGATAAGAACTGAAGAGAGCTGACGAAGGTAAACCGCATGGGGAACAAATAATAAGGTATTCCAATGAGAAGAAACGTTTTTTTTCAAAAATTACCGAATTTTGAGAACGTATATCTCATTAACGGTTACAGATAGCAAAACTACTAAAAGCATAAAAAATGTAGAGAATTTTGTCAGATTTAATTTTGTATACGTGTATATTTTTTGTAGGACCAACCTCTACTGAAATATAGGCAAAAAATCAAAACGTGGTACCTTTAACCCCCCCCCTCCCCCTCTCTTCAGCCACCCCTAGGGTCAAGGACTTTTAGTATGTTATACTACTAAATACCCCAAACAATGTACCATAATTGGTCTTTCCGGTTATTGACTTTCCTTCTAGAACCATTCGTTGACTGGGCTATTATTATTTCCATAAAATAGAAAATGTTTGAGAGGCTGTATCTCATAAACGGTTGGGTTTAGGAAAAAATACAACAGAATAAAAATGTCTTAAATTTGTGTCTCCAATCGAAATTCAACATAAAAAATAGGGGTTTCCATTTCAAAAAATTAAGGTGGCTGCCATATTGGAAAAATGGCGGAGTTTTTGGAAATTTTAATATTGTATTTTTAATGCAAGGGAAAAATTAGGGAAGGTCCTCCATTTAAAGTTTGTTGTAACTGTTTTAGTTTCCGAGATCCCAATGGTGGCCATTTTGAGTTGATTCACTCTGTATTTTAAATATGCATTTAAAAGCCTCTTTTAAAAAAGAACTATAAAATGGTAGAGAAACTATAAACCTAAAGCTTTGCGTTAATTTTGTTCAAAGATTTTAGATAAAGTTGTAAAGCGGAGATTGGAAAACTTTATTGAAGAAAATTGTTTTTTTTTTAGCAGGAACCAAATTTGTTTTAGAAATAAGTTGAACACTAATGATGAGTTGCTCCAGTTTATAAACCAAGTATATGAAGGCATACATGAGGGTAAATGTTGTTCAGGTATTTTAACTGACACAATGAAAGCGTTTGATACTGTAAATCACACTATTTTACTATCCAGGAGGTACAAAGCAGATATCAGATGAGTTATTCTCAAATGGTTCAGTTCATATTTAGCTGATAAGACGCAGGAAACCCTAAAAAAGGTGATTTTAGGGTTGAGTGAACAGGGAAGTGTTGGCTTCAGGATTCCTCAAGGTTCGGTGCTGTCATTATTTTTAATATATGTTAACACTTTATGTAATGGTACATTTAAAGATGATTTGGTAGCACTTGCAAATGACACGGCTTTATTTTATAAAGCGGACACTGTGGAACAATTGCAAACTTACACGCAAAGTGATATCTGTGGAATGCGTTGGTGGGTTACAAGAAATTCTAAATGTTTATTTTTAGTATTACCAAAAATATACGATTCTCTGTCATACTAAAGTACCGTGAATTAAATTGCAATATGAATTTATGTCCATCTCTCCCGATTGAACAAGTTCAAGAAATTCAATATGTGGGACTGTTCGTCGATTCCAAGCTTAATTGGAAATAACACACAACCTATCTATAAAATAAACTTATAACATATATCAGGCTATTTTATATGCTCAGATACGTATGCAACGCGATAGTATTGAAAATTATATATTTTGCGCTGGTTAGTTCTAAGTTAGAAAATGGTCTCGCAATTTGGGGAGCGACTTACGATACAAAATTAAACTCCATAATTTCGCTGCAGAAGAATTTTGTTCATGTCTTACCGCACAAACCCAAAACCGAACACGAAGCACTTGTTAAAAAAAAAACTGAATATATTATCTTCAAAACCTGTTTGTCCTTTTTTGACCGAAGTAGGGATAGAGATGGCACTCTAGAGTCAAGAGCTTTGAAATTGCAGAATAAATCAAATTTTTTTGTGCCTAAACCAAAATTCACTATTTATATGCAATCTTATATACACATCTAGCACCTAAATTGTTTAATAGTATACCAGGAAGAATTGAATGTATTAAATGTAAGTATGCGTTGTTTATAAAAAGACTAGAAGTCAAATTTTTGTTTGTAGATTTAAATGTAAATATTAGTTATTGAGAACTCAGTCGGCTGCAATAACTCAACTTTGTCTTTGAATTTTGTTTGATGAATGTATATAATGTATTGTTTTAAAACCACCCCACACAGGTTTTATTACCTCGGTTTTCCTTTATTGTTTCTGTAATTTTTGTGTTAGTATGGGGTTTTTTTTTGTATATAGTTTGAAAAAAATATGTTTATTTGCAAGAATTCATTTATAATTTTTTGTAAATCAAAAAACAACCAATCAATCAAATAAGATTTGATCTGGAGATATGAACAAAGAAATGCAAATAATTACAGAACAATAATTGATTATTTTTGATTTCTGATTTTGTCTTCACTCTTGCAACTGCGTAAAATTAAATTTTTGATTTTGCCTTCACTTAACCATCCTTACAACTGCGTAAAAAAAGACTCAAGAAATGAAAACTGTTGCACGCGAGTTGCAAATACCTTCAAGAATATTAATCTAAAATTTGATGAATAAAACCGAACAACGCTTCTGGTACTGACAGAATTAAACAGATCTTTGATGAACGAAACGATCCATATAAAATTGGTAATAAGCCTACTCCTCACAAGTACTTCTTTACGACTTTTCTTCTTTAGCTTACAACTAATTTGTATAAAGGTTTGTATAAATCAAAGACTTTAAAAACTGCCAAATGGCTGAACAGATTTTTTAAATCATAGCTAAGAACACTCTCAATCAAGTCACCTTAAAAAAAACTAAATCAAAATCAGTTCATCCGTTTGGGAGCTACGATGCCACAGACAGACACACTGACAACCAGATACACACGCTAAACTTTTAACACTTCTCTTTTTGGGTCGGAGGTTAAAAATGTGACATTTCGTACTGTAGCGTTTTATAATAAGAAGAGCTACGATTTAAACAAAAACATAAGTTTATCTGAATCCAAACCTTGACCTAGAAACACGAACTAATCCAGATGACACAACAATCAGCTGACTATGACTCTACAGCGCATGCGCGTCAGACAGTGATCAACTGTGCAAACTCAGTTTGAGTTTAGTGTTTTCGAACATACATAAAATACACTTGTTTGTTGAATAGTTGTTATAATTTATAGAATAATTTAAAGCTATGTAGGCAGTTGATTTTATCTTATAAAGGCTACAAACTTTCTTTTTAAATTTCTTTAATGATACATTTTGGATGGGATAGCATGCAATTTTCGGATTTTACGACCTCCAAGAGGTTATATCAAAATTAATATATATTTTTTTATTATAAAGTGACGTCACACATTTTCTAAATTTCATTATTTTTCTACTTTTTTATTTTATTACACATATATATTTGAATAGAGAGTTGGCCAACCATAAAGCATAATCATAATAACTTAAGAAGAACTTTACATAGAAATAAGATGTATAATTATTGTATTACAGGGTTAATCACAGGCACACAGTAATGAGTTGTACCTTGTTTTGTTCATGTACCTTTTGTAAAGTTTTATTTCTTTTATAGTTATATCAATTTGTGAATCTTTAAAATAAAGGGAGGGTTTTTTTCTTTCATATTAAGGGGTGGGTTATTTTTCTTAATTCTTTCATTTTTAAGGTTTTAAATAAATTGTATTTTTTTTTTATTAAGGGCATATCTTTTATATATAAATATTAAATTAAAATATTTGGACTGTAAGGGTTGAAACAACCCTTAAAACAATAAATATTGTTTGTTATATATCTCAAAAACACTACCTAGTAACGTGAAATTTGGTATACGTATTTTTCATAGGGGGCTAGAGGCGCATTAAGTAAGAATTTTTAAATATTTGGCCATTAAAGGTTGAAGCAACCCCTAAAACAATAAACATTGTTTATTATACTTAACTTAAAGCTAGAATCATGAAATATTTTACATTTATTTCTTATAAGATACATATTTAACAAAAATAAACCAGTTTTACGTTTTATCACGTTCTACTAAGTTGTGAAATTTAGGAACAACCCCTATATCTATAAATATTAATGTAATACCGCCAAGGTACGTGAAATATTTGGTACACATATTGCTCATAGGCGCTAGAACCGCACTAAGATAGGATTTTAAAATATTTGACCTTTAAGGGTTGAAACATCCCCTAAAACATGAAATGTTGTTTGTTTACTTTCCTTAAAGCTAAATTTTTTTACATTTATTTCTTACAAAACTCATAAAAAGTAAATGGGTTTTATATTTTGTTTAGTGTTACTATAGTTGTGAAAATGTGATAACAACCTCTAAAAGCAATAAATATTTATTTTTTACTTTGCTTAAAGATATAGAGCTGAAATGTTGTACATTTATTTTTTACAAGATAAATATAAACAATAAACCAGTTTTACATTTTGTTACGTACTGTTAAGGGTTGAAAGTGTAATCACAACCCCTAAAAACAATAAATATTAATTATTATTCTTTCCTTAAAGCTAAAGAAATGAAATTTGGCACTTATTAATTCATTTTAAGAAAATATTTTAGACGTAAGCTGATTAAAAACATCCCGATATACAGGGTGAGTTTCTACTGACACCATTAACTTCACCAGTGTGTTCTACTCACTAAATGGAATAAAAAAGTTCATATGGACCCATGTCCGATTCTCAACCGTTTGGCTGTAGTCGCGTATTTTGTGTTTTTTCAAAATCATGCTATTTTGCCGCACTATTTGTTTGATAAAAATAAAACTAATCAACGTACCGAATGGCAATTAAAACCATTAAAACAAGAATTAAATTTGCTATAAAACCAAGGTTTTTTTGTAATGATTTGTAAATAATAATGCCTTTAAAAATTGGAAATAAAATAAGAAGTTGGGTAAGTAAATGTTTTAGGTTACAGTTCAAGACCCTTTTTTACTACTTAAATGAAACGTAAGGCAATATCAAATGAAATTAAAAACTTCCTCATTTAATAACCTTTGAAATGATGTACAAATGTTAAGTTTTACGATTAGGTATGACAGTAAAAACTTTAAGAAACTGGAATAAAACACGTTTTACTGATTTGGTTTTAACAAAGAAATGTACTGAAATGATGTACTTATTTGTTTTACGAAATCAGCTGTAACTTGGTATTGGTTGAAATCAGCTGTTATAATGGTATTATAATTTATCACCCAGTCTGAATCAGCTTTTGTTAATACTACATTGTTGTAATAATTAATTGCGTTGCTGAAGTGTGGAGCTGCACCATCCGCTTGGTACCGTAGATGATGCGCATACGCAAAGCCAGTGGCAAATCTTCAATAAGCTCTGGGAGTACTTCACTTAGAAATTGAAGGTATTGTACACCATTCAATGATGTAGGTAAGTCAAGATAGGGTCTTATTAGGCGGTCCCCAAAAGCCCGATCCATACGTTTACTTTGAACCTTGTCTGACTGATTCGCGAGCCATATGTAGATTTTCAACTGCATAATGATGCTCGTTGTGGAATTTAAAAACTCCATCTCGCATAAATGAAGATTCATCCGTCCACAAAATTGTCTTAAGAAAGTCGCCACGATCATTATGTCTAATCCAACTGCAAAACTGAAGTCTTTGAGGAGAATCTCTCGATTCAAGAGTCTGAACGCGGATGAAATGGTACGGATGCAGTCCTTCTTTACGAAGTAGTTTTGATACATATGTCTGAGATACCCCCAATTCACTGGCTGCAGTTCTTGTACTTGTCCGCTGATCTTTTTCTACTCGGTCTAGCACAGCTGCTTCTACGGCAACATCTTGCAAAAAATTGTCAACTAAGCGACCATTAGTAGGAAACTTTCCATTTTCACACCAATTCTGATGTGCCCTGTTAGAGGTTCTGACATCAGGAATCCTTCTGTTAGGAAAACGACGATTGTACTCGCGACGGCTTTCAGCCGCATTACCGGAGCAAAAGCCGTACACAAAATGCATATCAGCATATTCTAAATTTGTAAAAGGATCCATATCACAGAATGAATATCTTACAACACAAATGCCTAGTTCAGTTTGACGTGCAAATTAAATGATGGCTCAATTAATTATTACAACAATGTAGTATTAACAACAGCTGATTCAGACTGGGTGATAAATTATAATATCATTATAACAGCTGATTTCAACCAATAACAAGTTACAGCTGATTTTGTAAAACAAATAAGTACATAATTTCAGTACATTTCTTTGTTAAAACCAAATCAGTAAAACGTCTTTTACTCCAGTTTATTAGAGTTTTTACTGTCATACCTAATCGTAAAACTTAACATTTATACATCATTTTAAAGGCTATTAAATGAGGAAGTTTTTAATTTCATTTGATATTGCCTTACGTTTTATTTAAGTAGTAAAAAAGGGTTTTGAAATGTAACCTAAAACATTGACTTAGCCAACTTCTTATTTTATTTCCAATTTTTAAAGGCATTATTGTTGACAAATCATTACAAAAAACCTTGGTTCTATAGCAAATTTAATTCTTGTTCTAATGGTTTTAATTGCAATTCGGTATGTTGATTAGTTTTATTTTTATCAAACAAATAGTGCGGCAAAATAGCACGATTTTGAAAAAACACAAAATACGCGACTACAGCCAAACGGTTGAGAATCGGACATGGGTCCATATGAACTTTTTTATTCCATTTAGTGAGTAGAACACAGTGGCGAAGTTAATGGTGTCAGTAGAAACTCACCCTGTATACAGTACATTCGCATATTGAAGACGTACCTGGGTGATCTGCAAACATCTAGCTAAGACTAGACTGGTAAATACCAATCTGTAGATTTAGCGGTTGAAAAAGAAGACGCTCTTCACTTTGGTTTTTTAAATTTGTTATTGATTTAATTCATTCGGCATCGTGACGAAGACGATTGACGGGCAGCCAGTGAACAATAAATACCAAACTAATTGAAAATATATGTTATAACTCACTGTCGTTAAATAATAGATGAAGGAAAATGAGAGAAAAACATTACAATTAATTATGAATCATAGTGATGAAAAAAACAAATTCCCTGTAGCGAAGCACGGGTATTCAGCTAGTTTGTTTATAAAGAGAAAGATTGAATTAACCCTAGACAACAGATACATATTCAATTAAGTTTGGCAGTTTACCACTTCATTAGTTACATCTTTGGTTGTAAAATATTTGAAGTATTAACTTTCACTTTAACAGGCATTTATAATTGAACAGACCTTTTCAAATATCTTTAAGTATGAGTTATAGTTTTGTTTTGTGTGATTAGATAGACTTCAATTAGGTGTATTCAAACTGATTTATGATACTTAAACTAAATAATGTCCTGAGATTAGCAAATGCAATTTAAGTTATAGTTTTACATTTTATTTAAAAATTAACCTATTTCAGTAGGACTTAGGACACGCTTTTAAAAAGTATTAGGCCAGGCCAGCAGGCTATAAGGATCAGTTAAACTTTTGCAAATGTTTAAGAATCAATTCAAATTGAAGTGGCAAATAGTTTGGCAAATAATTAAAGGTTTGTTTAAAACAATGTCTTTTTGCATGGCTATACTGGAAGGGGAGGAAATATAAGCCCAAACTGCCAAGGTTTCTAAATGACGGATATTAAGGTTCATGGATTATAATAATAGAAATCAACCAATGCATAATTCCTTGCAATTCTTATATTTTATATTCGAGTGGTTCAGTGGTAGAATGACACTATTTTAACAATTAATAAACAGTTACAATACCTAACCGACTTTACATTAAATAACAACATCTACTGATTATATAATTAATTACTATTAATTATATTCCAAGACTAAAACTCACAATAGCTATGTCACGTAATGATAATAGGCTTCTATTTTGACAATGACCAAAACACAGTTCTTTAAATATTAGACAGTCTGTTTGTCTACCTTCTCAACCAGTACACCCCAAAAGTACTGTATGTCTCAGCTGGATCCGCCGAACACTAGAGGCTACGACCTACACCGAACATCTCTTCCAAAACCAACAGGGCTCCAGGCCGTCTTCCAAAACTCTGGCCTTTTATCTAGGTCAGTAGGACCCTTTTATAGTGTACTGAGTTGACATAACTATGTTTCTATAGTATGCCTAGCTTCTGTCAGCACTTACACAATAATTTAACAGTCTTACCCAACCTTGTTCTATATTCTGTATTCTCGTCTTGGGACTTTAAACTACATTTTAAACTACTCTTTATTACATAATAATATGATTATTATACAATTCCAAATCCTACATAATTAATCCTAACAATACTAAACTGTACATGCTTTCTCCCTTTAAATAGGTTAGATAAACTTGTGAAAGTAATTCACCAGTTAAAAATGCAAATGTTTGCGGTTGTTAGATGTTCACATAATTTTTAGCCACAAGACTTTAACTAAATTTTTAAGAAACTATACAGAAAAGTAACTTAAACCAAAATTTAACAGTATTAGCTTGGCACTACAGAACTAACAAAGCACATGATCAATTTTTATATTCGATAAGAAAGACTGAATAACAAACTCTTAAATTAAAATTTAGTCACCCCACTCCTCCCAAGTCTAGTATTTTAGGTTAACAAATTATGTGATTATTGATTGTAATTAAAACTATTAAAAAATATTTCCTTTACCTGTAAAACTTGAAGTTAGATGCACAGTTTAGATTTTATAAGCGATGCCTAATATAAGGTATCAATTCTGTTATTATTCATTTATTACGATGTAGCTATCGGTTGGTTCTAATTTTATTGAGAGTGTCACAAACATATACCATACATTACATTCAAGTCTATATAAATATCTATGTTATTTTATGGTACTAAAATCATTTAATTCAGCACTATGTGTTAACTAATAATAACCTCAGTCTATTATTATGCTTTTCTACTTCCAAAATATGATTTTTTTTTAAATATATTTGATAGATCTTCTAATAGATCAACCCTCAGAAACAAATTCTAACCCAGAAATTACACAAAACAATTGCCGCTTTAATATCCTCAAATTGTGCTCTCGCCTTTACTCTGTCCTGGTGGCTCTGAAAATCGGACAGCTCAACTCCCCTGCCCTGACGAAAACCTGGGGTTACACACCTCTCGGAAAAAGCCTCTCTGGTATCTCCTTGACACCCACGCCAGCGTATACACCCCGAAACCCTTGTTCTCCCAAGATCTCTCTTCTCACGAAAGACCCTTTCCCAAAATACCTCCTTTCTAATCTTTCCTCCCTATCTAAAAACTACTCCCCCACTTAGTTTTCCCCGTCTATAGGTTTGCTTAAATGTTGATTTACCTAAAATGCAACTCAGCGATATTACATCAATTCCAGTTACATAACTAAATACTCTATATTACTGTGATGTTTAGTAATTGTGCTTTCTAATACAATTATACTATTGTTTTTATCTAAAAAAATACCAAACAACTAATTTCATTTCGTAATGCTGTGAATCAGCTGGTTTTGTTGCTTAGAGTTAAAACGTGCGCTACCTATCGGGCACATATGAAAACGGTAATACTCAATTTAGTCTACAGGTCGCGCAACGATGTGTCATGTATTTAAAGTAATGTATGTTACTTGCAAGGTATAGGAAAAGTGGAAAGGCTGGTGTGCCCATATGACGATTTCCACTGGACGATGTTAAGCACACTTTTTTTTTGTGTGTCAGATGGGCGGAAGAAAGACGGGACATAGAGGAAAGGATTGGCTTGAATACACCTGCCAATATTATAGCGAAGATTCTACTTAGTTAACCAGGTACAGCACTATACCGAACCCATTGTACGGCTAAATTATATAGTAGCCATGTGATAGAACAGACTCTATTCAGTAAGTACAAGAGTAAACCTTTTATGGCCATTAAAGGCACCACTGTGAGATAATGCTACAACTGCTTTTTTTTATGTGCTTCAAGCATTTCTAAACGTAAAACTAAATGATATTGAAAAGACGTATGTTTCGAAAGACGCCAAAAAGACTCGACTGAAACGTTGTTTATTGTATTTTAAAGCACCTTACAAGCCTTTTAAGCAGAGTTTACATTAAACAATTGCCGCTTTAATATCCACAAACTGTGCCCTCACCTTTACTCTGTCCTGGTGGCTCCGACAATCAGCCCTGACGTCCACCTGGGGATGCACATTTCACGGGAAAAGCCTCTCTCATACCTCCTTGACACCCACGCCTTCGGTCTCGCAATACCTCTCTTCTCACCCAGGAGCTTTTCTCAAAAAGCCTCCTATCTAAGAGTTCCTCCCTGTTTAAAAAATCCTGTCACCACTCAGTTTAACCCATCTATTTAATTACTTAGATGTTGATTTACCAAAAATGTAACTCAGCGATATTACATCAATTAATTAATTATTCTAGTTACATAACTGCATACTGTATATTGTTGTCATATTACCTAATCGTGCTTACTAATAAAATTCTACTATTGTTTTTGTCTAACAAAATTACCAAACAACTCATTTCATTCATTCTTAAAACTGTCAATCGGCTGATTATGTTGCTTAGAGTACAGTGACTTGATAGAGACAGTGTGGCCAACGAGCGCTGGCCGCTATATTATTTCCAACTCAACACGGGTTTATATTAGCGTAGGGACGATTTTTCGCATTTAACTCCAATTTCCGCTTCAAAATTGTTCTTATGCAATTGGATTAATACATTGTCACAAAAATTGTCAAGTATAAACCATTTTTTTCGATATACAGGGTGAGTTTCTACTGACACCATTAACTTCGCCAGTGTGTTCTACTCACTAAATGGAATAAAAAAGTTCATATGGACCCATGTCCGATTCTCAACCGTTTGGCTGTAGTCGCGTATTTTGTGTTTTTTTTAAACCATGCTATTTTGCCTCACTATTTGTTTGATAAAAATAAAACTAATTAACGTACCGAATTGCAATTAAAACCATTAGAACAAGAATTAAATTTGCTATAAAACCAAGGTTTTTTGTAATGATTTGTCAATAATAATGCCTTTAAAAATGGGAAATAAAATAAGAAGTTGGGTAAGTAAATGTTTTAGGTTACATTTCAAGACCCTTTTTTACTACTTAAATGAAATGTAAGGCAATATCAAATGAAATTAAAAACTTCCTCATTTACTAACCTTTAAAATGATGTACAAATTTTAAGTTTTACGATTAGGTATGACAGTAAAAACTCTAAAAAACTGGAATAAAACACGTTTTACTGATTTGGTTTTAACAAAGAAATTTACTGAAATGATGTACTTATTTGTTTTACGAAATCAGCTGTAATTTGGTATTGGTTGAAATCAGCTGTTATAATGGTATTATAATTTATCACCCAGTCTGAATCAGCTGTTGTTAATACTACATAGTTGTAATAAAGTTTTACGATTAGGTATGACAGTAAAAACTCTAAGAAACTGGAATAAAACACGTTTTACTGATTTGGTTTTAACAAAGAAATTCAAATAAATTATAAACCAACATAAGAGGTTACAAACTATTCTACTTAAGACAGTTTTCAAAATGGCCACCATCAGCTCTAATGCATGCCTGGACTCGTTTTCGCAGTTCTCTCACACTCGCCTTTAAGTTGATGTCAATGCGCAGACGAGCAGCAGCCCTCACTATCCTATTTCTTACTTCCTCAGCTGTGTGCACTGGGGTGCGGTAGACTTCTTTTTTGAGGAAGCCCCAAACGTAGTAGTCTATAGGAGTGAGGTCTGGTGACCGTGGTGGCCAAGCAACGGTTCCACCTCTTCCGATCCACATCTCAAAACGGTTGCTAAGGTACTCTCGAACTGCGTTGCTGAAGTGTGGAGGTGCACCATCTGCTTGGTAGATGATGCGCATACGCAAAGCCAGTAGCAAATCTTCAATGAGCTCTGGGAGTACTTCACTTAGGAATTGAAGGTATTGTACACCATTCAATGATGTAGGTAGGTCAAGATAGGGTCCTATTAGGCGGTCCCCAATTAGCCCGATCCATACGTTTACTTTGAACCTTGTCTGACTGCGTGATTCGCGAGCCATATGCGGATTTTCACCTGCATAATGATGCTCGTTGTGGAAGTTAAAAACTCCATCTCGCGTAAATGACGATTCATCCGTCCACAAAATTGTCTTAAGAAAGTCGCCGCGATCATTATGTCTAATCCAACGGCAAAACTGAAGTCTTTGAGGAGGATCTCTCGGTTCAAGAGTCTGAACGCGGATGAAATGGAATGGCTGCAGTCCTTCTTTACGAAGTAGTTTTGATACATATGTCTGAGATACGCCCAATTCACTGGCCACAGTTCTTGTACTTGTCCGCGGATCTTCTTCTACTCGGTCTAGCACAGCTTCTTCTACGGCAACATCTTGCATGAAATTGCCAACTAAGCGACCATTAGTAGGAAACTTTCCATTTTCACACAAACTCTGATGTACCCTGTTAAAGGTTCTGACATCAGGAATCCTTCTATCAGGAAAACGACGATTGTACTCGCGACGGCTTTCAGCCGAATTACCGGAGCAAAAGCCGTACACTAAATGCATATCAGCATATTCTAAATTTGTAAAAGGATCCATATCACAGAATGAATATCTTACAACACAAATGCCTAGTTCAGTTTGACGTGCACATTAAATGACGACTCAATTAATTATTACAACAATGTAGTATTAACAACAGCTGATTCAGACTGGGTGATAAATTATAATACCATTATAACAGCTGATTTCAACCAATACCAAGTTACAGCTGATTTTGTAAAACAAATAAGTACATCATTTCAGTACATTTCTTTGTTAAAACCAAATCAGTAAAACGTGTTTTATTCCAGTTTCTTAGAGTTTTTACTGTCATACCTAATCGTAAAACTTAAAATTTGTACATCATTTTAAAGGTTATTAAATGAGGAAGTTTTTAATTTCATTTGATATTGCCTTACGTTTCATTTAAGTAGTAAAAAAGTGTCTTGAAATGTAACCTAAAACATTTACTTAACCAACTTCTTATTTTATTTCCAATTTTGAAAGGAATTATTGTTGACAAATCATTACAAAAACTCTTGGTTTTATAGCAAATTTAATTCTTGTTCTAATGGTTTTAATTGCAATTCGGTACGTTTATTAGTTTTATTTTTATCAAACAAATAGTGCGGCAAAATAGCATGATTTTGAAAGAACACAAAATACGCGACTACAGCCAAACGGTTGAGAATCGGACATGGGTCCATATGAACTTTTTTATTCCATTTAATGAGTAGAACACACTGGCGAAGTTAATGGTGTCAGTAGAAACTCACCCTGTATTTTCCTCACTAAATGAATGAATACCGGCTGGCACTTTTTTACTACTCCTGCACATTATCATTTAAACATCTATATAATCTAATTAAATTTAGTGCAGTATATACTATTATTATTTTTCTTCATAAGAAAAGTACAAGCAATATTTCTGTGTAGTTGAATTTTTAACAATTATAAACACAATTTGAGTAGTTTAGTACAAATGGAACAAAACTACTATGGCACTTTTAGCACATAGAAATGTCAAAAGTTGGCCTTTTAAAAAATACCTAAAGTTTTTTAAATTATAAATCCACAGTTAGAAAATGTAAAACATCTGTTTTAAAAGAAACAATTAAAAAAAATATTTATTTCAAACATACATTTTTGGGGAAAAAATATTAAATTTCGGCAAAATTCAAAAGTTTACGTATTTAAAAAATGTATGAATACTTCAAATGGAAATATTAATGTTTCTAAACTATATTATAAAGGATACATATATGCTACCCAAAAATAACTTCAAGTGTAATTTTGTGCGTTGTTTTATATATATTTTGTATTCTAAAAACTAGTAGGACTATTAGTTTTTCCACGAGTAAAAAAGTTCATAAAAACACACGATATGTTTCCGACAAGGCATAAAATAAAGCCTAATATATTCTAATTAGGCCTACACAAAAATATAGTAAACACATTATTAAGTAAGTAGGCTACCGTATTGGAAAGAAAAAATATGGCGAGTAGGCGTATTGTAAATTTTACCTTAAAAGGTTAAAACAAACAAAATATGTTCCAAAAAGACACACAACGAAGCCTAATTTATTATAAATAAAAATATATTAGGACTACCACATTATAGTTTTCACGCACTCAAGCAATTAATAATAGCCTACAGTGACAAGAGATAAAAGTAGACTATAATGTTATAAACCATGTACCAAATAAATCTGAAGAATCTCCTTATAGTGATATGTAATTTATAACTTAGATATTGCTAAAATAGTAGGGCTACTCCAGGTAGGCTACTCTTTGCCAGAAAGAAGGTTAATGGGATGAGTGAAAATAATAAATAAAATCATATACATTGAAAACTAATTGCGTACAAACTTTATTTTAGGTTTACATCACTATTTACATTTTGTCTTCTTAATACTTGTACTTAATACTGTCAAAACCACTAAAAGGGCCATTTATATGTAGACTGTAATTTCAGTTTTCACTAAGTTAACACTAATTTACAACTGAACTATTTAATAAACTTAATAATTAAATCATAAACTAGGAAAACCATACAAAAAAGCAAGAAAAACAATGAAATAACAGCAGTAATATCACGAAAAGAACTACTTCCTATTTAAATAACATTACTGTAAGCAGAAAAATGGAAACAATATGGCGCAGCCAATAGAAAACAAGACGTCCGTTGACCACACTGTCTCTATCTAGTCACTGTAGCTTAGAGTACAGTGACTAGATAGTGACTAGATAGACAGTGTGGCCAAGTGAGGTCTTGTTTCCTATTGGTGGAGATGTCGGCAGCCATGTTTTTCCTAAATTCGTATCTGTTTACATTACATTCATTAACTTTCACTAAGTGTAAAAGCGACGTTACCGATTTTTTAACAGATATGTGTTAGTTTTTACTTTTACATAAACGTAATAGGTATTTTAAAGCGATTTGAGTTGAAGTATGTGATATTGGACCATATTAATAAGGAAATGACAGCAGAATAGGCTACTCCCGCCACTCTACGGAATCGTTTCAGCTCGCATATTTCAGAAGTAAGTACATGCCAAAAGTATTTTATTTACAACATTTTAAAAAGTTCATAACATAGGCTAATACTTTTTATCAATAGTAAGATAAATGCAATAAATATTAGTATTACGCAATTTTAAGAACTGTTTTTGGCCCAAACCTATAATTTCGTCCGTGTTAGCCCTACGTTTGTTCATAGTTTTCAAATTAAATTGTCATCATTATTTTTTCTTTCTTTTAGTCTTGGTGAAGGTACAATCTAAGACAAGAATCACATTAATAAGTAGGCCTAACTGAAATAATGATGGAAATTAATAATGAAACCTGTTTTTCTGCTTGAATAACTTAAACTTGAAAATCTTGAATTGCCTAACCTCAAAATCAAAGAATTGTAATTTCCATATTGTTGTTAGAGACATTAATTTTATTATTAGCTTTCAATTGAAATAGAAATAAATGAGTTAGTTAAGAAAGTTTTAATTGCTTCGCTTATTTAAATCTGGAAATAAATGCATTGTAAAAATCAGAAAGTGTAACTTTAAAAATATTTAATTTGTAAAATTTAAATCAAAAAAGCTAATTAACAACAGGATAATAATTTTGCATTTTGATTTAGGCCTATTCATTGTTTTATTTTTCGTTTTGTTTAGTTTGTAATTAACGTTAGTAGGCTACTCAACTATCCGCATAGGCTAGTAAAAAATGTGATAGTAGGCTAAATCATTATTTTGTAGCCTATAGATTATTTTAAACAACTTATCTGCTTTCTAACTACTTTTTAACATTTAAAAAGTTGTTTACGAGGCCTTGATGAAATAAAACAAAAGGTTTTATAAATATTTTGAAAATAAATTACATTAGGCCTATACTTCATGGCAGATAACATTACTTTTAGGAAAAACATGGCGGCCCCTTTCATATGGCCACACTGTCTCTATCTACACTACACGCGCTATAACTTTGCACTTGGGATTTTTGGAGTTTAATGTGAAAATGGTATCGGCAACGTCGCACTGTTGAGACGAGCGGATGTGTCTTACCGCGCTGACTCACAGGTGCACTTCCTGAGAAGGCTCTTTCGAAATTGCAAATTATTATTTTTTTCTTCTGATACATTTTTCAATATTTCTTATCATAACATGTTGGGTCATACTTTGCTGATAATAAATATCTAAAATTTATTAAAATTGGACAATTATAAGTATTGTTTATAGATGTATAATAATTATAATAGTTAAAACATTATTAGGGCCTTTTCTGTTATATCCCCGCATTTACAAACTATTTTCTAAAACTATTTTCTATTCTCAAACTATTTTCTATAGAATGGGGATTAATCGGGAATGTCCAAATAACTATTTATAACTACTCCATAACATATAAGGAAGGAAGTTTCCTGTTTTTGTTGATATTAGATAAGGGTTATCGCAAACGCGTATCTTTACTATTCGACTCTGGCCTAATATTTTTGCAGACAACGACGTTGTTTTACATTTTACTGTTAAATGTTGAATACAGGTAAACCATACTGTGACTAAATAGGTTAGGTTAGAACCTTTTAGGTATTTTTTTAATTATTATTTTTGCACTTCTGTTGCCATAGGTAGGTTAGCCTAGAGTCGAATATTAAAGTTGCTCATGTTTAAAAATTTTGTATTATTTTTTCCCAACAATTATACGTTTAAATGGTGAGTAAATGTATTTCACATTTGTAGTTCCATCCCGATTAATCCTCATTATATAGAAAATAGTTTGTAAATGCGGGGATATAACAGAAAAGACCCCATTATTACCTGGAATTGTTAATTTAACAACTTCTTAATCTAATGGCGAAACACCCAGGTCGTCAAACACACCCGGAGGAAACTCGTACTCTTGGAGATCACCATCAACATCTTCATCCTCGCTGCCACTATCACTGTCACAGTCACTATCAGTGTCATCATCATCCCCACCCAGACAAATTATAAATTGTTCCACGTCCTCGTATGCAGACCTTCTGCTTCCCAGGCATTATTTACTAATTTTTCAGTATGTAAGACGTATCTCGCCCACATTTCTGGTGTAAACCTTTTGATTGCTTCCCGGAATAATGTTTCAACATCGCTAATTTTAAAAGTCACATTTCGCTCCTTTACATAATCTTTAAGGCAAGACCACACCATTTCTATTGGGTTGTACTCGCAATGGTACGGGGGAAGTCTATCCTATGTCCCAAATGTTCCGCCATTTTATCTAAGACATACTGAGGGCGCGGAGGTTTAGCCCTTTTAACCAGTTCCATAAGTTCGAGTTTAATTAATGTAGGGTTAAAAGGCACTCCTTTGTTCGTTAACCACTCAATTATATCACTTTTTTTATTTTTCATTGTTGGAGCTTTATCTAAAATTCTAGAGTGGTAAGGCGCATTGTCCATTACTACTGTACTTCCACTCTCAATGTTAGGAAGCAGAGAGTCTTGAAACCATTTTTCAAAAGTTTTAGAGTTCATCTCTTCATGGTAGTCGTTAGTCTTTTTTGAACCGAATATAAGTGGTTCAGACTTAATCCATCCTTTTGATGATCCAGCATGGCAAACAATAATTCTGCTCCCTTTCCCATTTGGTGCCCCCAGACTACCTTCTACAGTTTCATCAGTCCAACCTGTAGTTTTCGTAGTGTTTTTATTAATCCATGTCTCGTCCAAAAATACAGTTTTTTTCGCGTCAATATGTTTGGAAGCCCTTAAAAAACGATACCTTGCCAGTGCCACGTCAGGTTTCTCGAGTAGTACCTTACGTTTGTTTATTTTCTTGTACTTAAATCCAATTTTTCTTAAAATTTTACGAAGGGAGGTATGTTTTCCCCTAAAAATTCCACATTCATTCATACTTTTTAACAGTTTAGGAACAGTTGGAACTTCTTTTCTACTGTAGTAGGAGTATACATGACGCCTTATGGCACCGCTGTCAAAATTATCAATATCAGTAATTGGTTTTTGTTTATTTCTTTTTTTACCTGGTGTTGTTAATACAGGACTCCCGTCATCCTTTTTCTCAGTTGTTTTCTCCTGGTTTCGAATATTTACAACTGTTCGTTCACTTATAATACAAGCTTCCACAACCCGTTTTAAAACTTGATTTATATTTCTTAACGGCCCATTGTTTGTTTCCTCCTGTTGGAAATACCGCACGACACTGAGAACGATCGTCCTAGCCTGACTATTGAGTGCTTTTCCTTGACTGCCCGGCATTACTAAAAACGTCGGCCACTATCGCAAGTCACAAGCACAGTTACATACAACGCGAACTGACCAACAGACACAGTTACACATCTACATACACAGGAGCTTGGTGGTAAACTGTTTGTCGGGCGGAAATGATTGTAGGGGGAGGGGGATAATTCCCGGGATACAATCCAAAAAAATATACAAACACTGTTCTTCCAATAATATCAATCTACTACGACCCTCCCAACATGAACATTTCTGAAGCAACAGAACTCTGACTTTTACTTTTTACAATAAGATATTTAATGTCAGCAGGTTAAAAACTAAATTTTTGAAAGTTTATATTATTTTGAATTATTTATTTTTTTAATAGTATTTGTTTTATATTTAAATGTTAATTTTTCCGCAAAACGATCACAATATATTTAATTTACCCTATTTCCAATACTATTAGTTGTCTGATTACAAATATTTGTATATATTATTTCTTGTTAGAAAATTATCTTTAAGATGCATAGTCATAATGAACTTTTCATTAAGTTTTGAAGAAAAAGTGTAATTTTTACTAGGTGCCTAGTTGTGAGTCATCGTCCAACCGGATACATTTGATAAGTGGGATGGGGTAGCGAGCCGCCCTGCAGCGTTGCCAAACTGTGCAAGTCCCAAGTGAAAAGTTATCGCGCG
>JAGFPH010009273.1:0-12146 GCA_018207615.1 Philaenus spumarius | reverse complement strand
GTGCTTAAAATGAGACCTTGTAAACAATTTTATGATAAAAAATAAACGAAATAAATAGTTTGAAATTTAACATTGCTCTTATGGGATAAAAATCCAAGAAAGCTGCCACTACAGCAGACAATTAAATGTTGTTTTACTTAAAAATGCAACTCAGCGATATTACATCAATTCTAGTTACATAACTACAAACTGTATATTACTGTTATATTACCTAATTGTGCTTTCTAATTCTACTACTGTTTTTGTCTAATAAAATTACAAAAAAAACTCAGTTCATTTCGTAATGCTGTGAATCAGCTGGTTTTGTTGCTTAGAGTTAAAACGTGCTCTACCTATCGGGCAGATATAAAAACGGTAATACTCAATTTAGTCAACAGGTCGCGCAGCTATGTATTGAAATCAAGGCATGTTAATTGATTGCAAGATAAGGAAAAGTTGAAAGCCCTGTGTGCCTATATGGCGATTCCGCGCTGGACGATGTTAATCACACTTTTTTCTTGTGTTTCAGATAGACCTAAGAAAGACGATATCGAATAAAGGATTGGCTTGCTTACATATGCCAATATTGTAGCGAAGAAGCTACTAAGTGAGAATTCTTGGAACCAGGTTCAGCACTATACCGAACGCATTCTACATCTAAATAATACAGAAGCCATGTGATAGATCAAACTCTATTCAGTAAGAAAAAAAATAAGCATGTTATGATTATTAAGGGGAGCCGTATGGCCCTATATTACCTATGGTAAATTACGTTAACAAAGGTACAATTATTTCAGGAACCAAAAGAGATAACTAAAAAAAGAGATAACCAAAAGAGATATATCCAAAAGGCACCACTGTGAGATAATGCTACTAGTGGTATAAGAGTGGAGGTACTGGCTGTAGAATAAATTGAAGTTAGTCTTTATTGGGTATACCTGTTGAATCGGGAGTCCCACACACAAAGGGACACTTGTTCTCTGAGGGTGCCTTATGCATCCCACCCATCGGAACATTCCCCCATTTTTTACTTTGTTCGGAAGTCTTTCAAAATGTAGAGTGTGTGTGTTTACCATCGAATGTAAGTTTATGTAACAAAAATGCAATGTGTAACAGCTCACAGCATTTTAAACGAGACAAGATCAAAATAATGATTACATCTCAGATTAAACCAGTATAACCAACGATTTATATTCATGAAAGTTTTCACTGCTGTCGGCAGTCCCACAACTGCTTTCTTTTTTAATGAGCTTTAAGCATATCTATACGTAGAACTAAAGCGACATTGAAAAGACGCATGTTTCGAAATACGCCAAAAATATCCTCCTGTAACATTATCTATTGTATTTTAAATTACCTTACACAAGCACATTTGTGTTTATATTTGACGATTGAGTCGGAAGATATTCGCCTCTAAATCTGTTTTAAGTAAGACTATTACCAAGCATATAATTCTACACTTTAATCGATCAAGGTTCAACTAAAGTTGTCTAAAATGCATACCCCTCCAAATCTTCTCCAACCCAAGTCACCTGAAAAAAAAATCAATTTAAAATCTTTAAAGTGGACAATCACGCATCGTGAGGTAAAAGATACAGAGTGATTTACGGTATATTACGTTTTAATCGATTTCGGGAGAACTAAACGTCATATATGATCGTGTTAAAAATAAAATGTGCAGAATAATATCCTAAATATATTCTGTCAGATAAAATTCCTAAAACGTTTCACTCTAGTACGAAGAATTAAACAATATAACTTCAGATAAAACCGTGCTTCAGGTTGTTGGATTTTTTGTCCAACGAACTCGTCCGACCAACTTGGAAAACCAACGTGTGTACCAAAATAATAATTGACCATTTAGAGTTTAAGAAAATTATTAAATTAAATTTTGACTAAAATTCCGTTTGAGTTGTTATTTCAGAAAACTAATATATCCAAGTTTTTGTTTGATGATCTGCCCTAATAAAACTATAAACTAAAACTAGACAAAGATCACTAGTTTAAGTTATACTTAAAAATAAATTTGAGCAATGAGATCACTTGTTTTAACTAGCTAATCTCTAGTTAACACTGTTTAAATAATTGGATTAGGTTGAGTTTGCCTTTGGTGAGCTGTAAGCCTTTTATTTATTTTTTATATGTCTCCTTTACTTGGACCAGTGACCAACTTTTAGACTAAATATGATTTCACTTAATAGGCCACATAATCTATCTGTTTATAAAGAGAAAGATTGATTAACCCTAGACAACAGTTACATATTCAATTAAGTTTGGCAGTTTACCACTTCAATAGTTAAAACTTTGGTTGTAAAATTATTAAGTATTAACGTTCACTTTAACAGGCATTTATGATTCAACCGACCTTTTTAAATATCTTTAAGTATAAGTTACTGTTTTCTATGATTAGATAGATATCGAATAGGTATATTCAAACTGATTTATGATACTTTAACTAAATAATGACCTGTGATTAGCAAATGCCATTTAAGTTATAGTTTTACGTTTTATTTTGAAAGAATAATCCATTTCAGTAGGGCATAGCAAGCACACTTTTAAACAGTATTAGGCCAGACCAGCGAGTTATAAGGATGAGTTCAACTTTTAGAAATGTTTAAGAATCAATTCAAATTGCAGCGGTAATTAGTTTGACATATAATTTAGACAGAACTACACGGTACTATTTTCGATTATTTTTCATTCCGTATTATTTTGTCCTTATACTTCTATATATATAATTTTAATTACACCCCAAAACAAGTTCTGGGGACCATCATCGGT
The DNA here is from genome assembly GCA_018207615.1 of Philaenus spumarius. Lineage (NCBI taxonomy): Eukaryota > Metazoa > Arthropoda > Insecta > Hemiptera > Aphrophoridae > Philaenus > Philaenus spumarius. The sequence goes on along the minus strand of JAGFPH010009273.1, from coordinate 9,386 downwards.
GCTCATTTACTACTCCCGACTTAGAGTCACTGCAATAGCTTATCTTTAATATAGATCTTTAAAAAATCTAAAACGGATGTTTTATTTATAATATTTAACCACAGACGTTTGATTTGAATTACAATACAGTAAGCATTTTCGTTGAATTTTGTTTGTGTTCCCTTTGACTTTCTAACCTGAAAAACTGCTGGTTGTGAGTAAAAATAAACCGATAAAGCCTCTAGGAGATGTCCGTGTGTTGGGATGCATTAACAAACGTATCTCCCGTGGAGTCATTAAACTACTCGCTGCAGCTCAGGTTTTTATTAACCAAGTACAACAAACCGTTGGAATTATTTACCATTTCTATATTAAACTGATTGCCTTTTTAAATTTTTCATATATTGGATTTAAATGAAGCAGGTTAAATTTCCGGCTATCTAATTTGGTAATTTTACTCGCATATGATGGCTTATTTTAAAAACAGAAATATTTTGTAACAAGATGGATTAAAACGACATTGAAAACTACAGAATTTACTTACTGTCAGTCGTAATAATTTTTCTGCTTACACACTTCCCCAGCAAAAGTTAATGTAACTAAATTAAAAGTAAAAACACATGGACTAAGACCGTGATTTGAACCCACGATCCTTACCATACAGTGGTAAATTGCAGTAAACCCTACAAGTGAGATAACATCGAAAAATATCTGGTGTGTTCATTGTGGCTCAGTTGGCAGAGCGTTACCACGGAACGGTAAAGGTCCTGAGTTCAAATCTCGATCTTGGTCCATGTTTTTTCACTTGTAATTTAGTTATAATACTTTTGTGTTTCAGAAACCATTTTATGTAGAGAGCTACAGTTTGGTTGATTCAGATATAGACCAAACACAGAAGTTAATTACCACCCAATGGACTACGTAACATACTTTAAATTTGTGGAAACGGGGGATGTTAATAGTTTATAGAAACTCACTTGCTTACAATTTGTTTTAAACTGCATGCGTGTTCTGAAACAAGAAATATCGAGGAACTATGCTCTCAAACGATAACCAATCATCAACTCCTCAGACGATAATTGGCACTATTCTATCAAGAAATTTTCCGATAATTTCTTCCAGCGACCGTCTTTTCCTTTTCTACCTGGTGCGAACAAAAACGTCTGTTCCGCATCATTCGTTCCGATCCCGCAGTAGGAGCAGTTCGGTGACTCCAACTTGATCATTATAAACAGGTACGATTTAAAGTAGCCGTTACCGGATGGGAACTGTGACAGGTAATAATCAATCTCGCCATGTTGTCTCTCAATCCTGGGTTGCAGTCGGCTAATAAGCCTTAGGGCTAATAACCCTCCCAACAGGGTTTCTCATTTCTTCAGACTCTTCTTGCGTCCATCTCGCTTTTCCTCTTTTGATTTCCTGACGCTCCTCAGCAGCGGACTCTGTTGGAACAATGCCGGCGATAACCAAGACCGTATGCTCGGATACTGTACTATCAGCTGATACGACTGGAAAGGCAGCAGCGAGAGTTCCACACACCAGGGGGCAAGTGCTCTCCGATGGTGTCAATGCATTCCCACTCTATCGGGAAAAAATGTTTTACTTGTTCAGAAATCATTCAAAATGTAGAGCGTGAGGGTTTACCTTGGAATGTAAGTATTTGTAACAAAAATGCACTGTGTAACAGCTGTGTCAATTTTAAATGAGACAAGATAAAAATAATGATTACATTTCAGATTAAAACAGTATAATCAACGATTTATATTGATGTCAGTTTTCACTTCTGTCGGCAGCCCCACGACTGCTTTCTTTTTTGAATATGCTTTAGCATTTCCATACGTAGAACTAAAGCGATATTGAAAAGACGAATGTTTCGAATACGTCAAAAATATCGGACTGTAACGTTGTCTTTTGTATTTCAAATTACCTTATACAGGTAACTTTTTTATTCATTTTTGATGATTGAGTTGGAAGATATTAGCTACAAGTTGTTTTAAGCATGACAATTAACAAGAAAATCTAGAATTCAATCGATCAAGGTTCAACTAGAGTTGTCTAAAATGCATCCCCCCTCCCAATCTTCTCCAACTCTCGTAACATTTCCAATTTAAAATCTTTGAAACAAGTCTAGAAATAACATTAATTTGGAATTTTCGATGTAAATTGTATTATAACAGTCAAGAATACATGGTTGAAAAGCTCAAAATAAAAATAGTTTTTAACCGTTGAATTTTATGTCTGAACATAGCCACCCTCATTTGTAGAAATGGACATTTTATTCATGACTGTAAATTTGTTACAGCTTCGTGAGAAAATATTCTTTCTACGACTGCGTGTTACAACAAAACGCAAAGTATTTCAACGTTTTACGTGATTTTACCTCATTTTTCCGTTGTCAGGAACGTACATAGTGGTAGTATAGAGTTTATTATACGTCTTCCGAAATACTTATTTTCACTCAACCTCTAAATAACCATCTGTTAGATTATAATTAAAATTTAAAGGGAAGTGAACATGCGCAGGGACGTTGGTACGACAAAATCTAAAATTGCCCAAAATGTTTGTACATATTTCTCAACTTCTATGGCGAGGGTTCCAACGTGCAGAAGCATTATTTGGGTGATGTTGCGTGGAATAAATCCCAGTTGATATGGGGCCCTGAAAAGTCACCCTCGAAATATTTTTGAAACATAAAATTCTCTAAGTAGAATTTTTTAACACTTCACGTGCTATGTTGAGTTATTTTTCTACTTTTTTCTTCTTCCCAATATTTCCAGCAAACTTAAAAATTCCCCCATTTTGGGAAAAACTCCCAATCTGGCAACACTGGGCTGGCGACCTGGCGAAATGCATGGCTTGGTGAGTCAGAGTCAGTGTCGTATAAACAACCATATAAGCTTTGAAACAAGAATTTATTTCGAAATGTCAGGAAGATACTTCAATTTTATTTATATGTCTAGATGGTTATAAATACCTTGTATGTTTCACCAATCCTTGTTTTCTAATGCATGTTTCTTCGTTTCACTGACGTCAACGGCTGACGGCTGACATTTAACACAAAACACTACACACTAACAACACACATTCGACGTAAACAATGGTTAAAATGTAATTTTTGTACATTTGTGCTCGTCTTATATTGCACAGTAATATAAATGGTCTTTAAGTAGCCACATGTTGTGCCACCTGGTTCTACTACTTGACTGGATTACAAACTAGTGTCTTATCTAGATTTTTTAATTATACATGATTTCATAAATCATATATTATAAAATTTAATTAATTTGAGTTTGTCATTTAGGTGTCATTGTCATTTGAGCTGTTTTTGGTGTGTTTATAAATCTCAAACTCCTCTAATACATCCATAATAAATTCTGCCCTTCTGTGTTTTATGCAGTATTTCCACCTGGTCTTCTGTGTTTTTGTAAGAATGGTTTTCATTGATCAGGTGTTCGGCAAATGTAGATATTTTTGTGTTGAGGTTCCTTTTCGACGGGTGTTCTTTAAATCTTGCTTTAATGTTCTTCCAGCTTGCCCTGTGTAATATTTTGAGCACTCAGTATAATTTAATTTACTTACCCGGCTATTATTATATTTATCATGTTACGGTTCCTTCTGATTTATCAATAATTGACCCAGAATGTTGTCTGTCCTATAAGATATGTTGTATCCTTGTTTCTTAAAGGTATTGCGGGTTTGTTTATCAAGCAATGGAGAGAATCGCATTGTGATATGTCATTTAATTTTTTATATCAGGTTTTAGTACCGTAGTGTTTTATTTGTTTTCTTAGTCAGTCTATGAATGCATTTGCCAACAATGGATTAATTATAACCATTTTATTCTGCTATGTATTTAAATATATTAATTTCCTTTTTAAATCAGATGGCTCCATAGGAGTATTCAGTGCTCTGTGGATGAAACTGTTATTTGCTGCCATGTTATGCGATTATGGATGGTTAGAAGAAGCATGTATTGTGTGATTTGTTTGTGTGGGTTTTCGATATATTTTGAATTGATGTGTATTATAAATGTAAGTGTAAGGTAAAGGTAATTAACATTGTTCTTTATTTCCTGGGTTAAAGATGGGTACCTACATATTATTTAAGTATTTGTTGAATATGTTAAATTGTCTGCTTGATCCTTATACTAAATTACCTATGATAATAAATTATATCTTTGTGGAATTTGTTGTTCATTATACAGAATGTCCCCTAACTCTCTGGTCCCCTTTTTTTGATTTGTTCCTGGGATCCAGACAAACATATTTTGCAACATAAACATGGGGCTTCGGTGGTTACTTTTTCGTCTGTCTGCTCGTATGTGTTTTTTTACAAAATAGTTGATATTTAGAGAACGGTTTGACCGATTGAGTTTAAACTTGACATTAAGTTATACCTAGCAAAGATTTATTTAAGTAAATAAAGTGACTATCCAATCATACGTTACAAAATGGCGACTGTTTGAAAATGTCAAACCTAAATTACCAGAAAACCGTACATTTAAAAAACAATTTTAAAGAAACCTTTTTTGTAGAACTTTTAATTTCCTATAGGATGGTGTAACTATCAAAACATTTGGATGTAGAACAATAACCACATTATTTATTAGACAGACGAACACGCAAGCACTAATGCTTATATTGTGAAATATTTATGTCTTGATCAGGGAAACAAATCCACAAAAGGGGACCAGAGAGTTCGGGGACACTCTGTATATTCAGTTTCAATATGGTTCAGAAATCTCTGAGCTATAATTCCTGATATTGGTGATCCCACTGCTATCCCGTTGTTGTACCTATATTATTATTAATTTATTCTATTTTTCTAAAGGTCCTGCATTGTTGTGGTACAAACAAACGCTTCTAATTCAGGTATGTTATGCTTGCTAGAACTAAGACAAATAACGTTTGAACAAAAGTAAATCTAAAGTTTGTATTTATTTTAATTGTAATAATAATTAACCGATTTTTTTTTTTTTTTTTTTTTTAAAGGCGAAAAACCTAGGTGGTTATCATCGCCTGGATAACGAGGAGCATTTGCATAATGCTCATGCAATCAAACACAGCTATAAAATTAAACTTTTAATTTACACACACTACAGACAGTACACGATAAAATAACAACGATAACAACAATAATTACACAATAACAACTTGTTACAGGCGTGTAAAGGGCCCTGTTACATAACAATGAATAATACTTTAATTAAAATAACAAGTAATAAATCTAAGCATGGTAATAAAATTACATAAATGTATGTTTCAAATTTTTCCAATTACATTCAACCGATGGAGGAATGCTAACACCATATTAATGGTTAGGGAGTCATCACCCAGCATCCTCCGAATGCAATTTGGTAGGCAAAACCTCTTCCGAACATATTTCAGCTTTTCGCAATCTAAAAGTAGATGCTTAATTGAAAGGAGGTTTAAGCAGAAAGGACAAAGCGGCGGATCCCCTCGACGCATCAGAAACCCGTGGGTTAAACCAGAAAGGCCAATGCGTAGACGAGAAACCACCACTTCCTCTAGACGGCTTTGGTGGTTTGAGGATATCCATGGCCAAACGGTATCTTTAATTTGGCGGAGTTTATTTCCTTGTACTGCTACCCACTCTTCTTCCCACTGTCTAAACAGGGCTTGTTTCAAAAAGGACATATAGTCGGACGACATAACTTTATTCACGCTAGGCTGTAAGGAAGTGGCTTCCTTAGCAGCTAGGTCTGCTATAGTATTTCCTTGTATACCGGCGTGACCCGGAACCCAGCAGAACGACACCCCCACGTCCCTTAGACAAAGTCTGTGCGTGGAGCACAGAATATCTTTGACCAAAGAGTTAGGAGAGTACATATTTTAAATGGACTCAAGTGCACTTCTTGAGTCTGAACATATAAGAAGGTGCACCGGTGTTGCCAGTACAATATTGAGTGCCTTGAGTATTGCAAAAGGTTCTGCTGTATATACAGAAGAGGAAGATGGTAATCCATAAGTGAAGCTGTTTCTTGACAGAACAAAAGCGCATCCAACTCTATTGTCCAGTTTGGAACCATCAGTGAAAATAATATGACTTGATGGGTAACGTTTGCATATGGATATGAATTCCTGACGGTAAACAACATCAAGTGTAGTTTGTTTTAGATACATAGACAATGAGAGATCGACATGAGGTTTTCTAATCGACCATGGAGTGACAAAACATGGTGTATTTTCGTATATAAGAGGTAGTGCTACCCCCAGATTATTGAGGATACGGATGGTTCTGATCCCAAAGGGAGCAGTGGATTGTTTACGGAATTCGTACTGTGAAAATAATTGATTGTTAAATACAATATAATATGAAGGGTGCAAAGGTTTGGAGCGCAAATTACACATAAATGGCAGATGTAGCTGTTGTCTCCGTCGCGTGAGCGATGGCTCACCCGTTTCAACAAGCAGACTACTAATGGGACTAGAACGAAAAGCTCCGGATGCTAGACGGAGAGCAGTGTTATGAACAGAATCAATCTTTTTAAGAACCGATAACCTAGCTGATAACTACTTGGATCAGTTTTGTCTTTCCCTGGTTTTAATAGAGGAATTACTATGGCCTCCAACCAAGAATCAGGAAAGATATGCTCATCCCATATACGATTGTATATTTGGAGAAGAGCTGTTCTACCCGACTCTGGAAGGTGTTTAATCATAGAATATACGATACTATCGGGTCCGTGAGCTGAATCCGTAACCGACAATAAGGCAGATTCCAATTCATCCATATTAAATGGGTCATTTAACGGAGAATCCTGTGATATGCCGATAGTGAGTGGCATAGCTTCTTGAGCGGTTTTATACGTACGAAAAGCATCATTATAAGTAGAGGTTCCCCCCCGTTGGCACAACCTTGACCTTGACCTTGACCTTTGACCTTTGAGCAGTGTAACGTGTGTGAGATGTTGACCTTGAGGAGAGTTAACGTTTGTGAGGTTTTGACCTTGAGGAGAGTAACATGGGCGTTGAGGGTGACCTTGAGGCGCCGACGCCGGCCACTGTTTCCGCCATTTTGTTTCCGCCATCTTTTCTCCGCCATTTTGTTTCCTCCATCTTTATTTTTTTATTTTCTAAATTAAATTAAATTAAATTATTCTCTCTTAACCTTCGAATAATTAATTTATACACTTAATTTGTCATAACTCTACATTGCCCTCGAATAATTAACTTATACACTTAATTTGTCATAACTCTACATTGTCTGTGTTTCACAGTAAACGTATTCCCACCTAACCTTGACCTCAAAAAATTATTTATAGGATTTAGTCAAAATAAAAACAATTCATTTAAAAAACAAAATTTTAATATAACATTTTAAAAATCAAAAAATTCCTCTTCTCTCCATGTACTCTAGGAGTACCCATTCCAAGACTTCATCATCTTCGTCCTCCCCCGAGGAATAATCATAATAGAAGAGGTTGTCGGAGTCCACCTCCTCCTCCTCATCGACTCCGTATTTGAGTTCCTTTAAGAAAAAATTTTTTCGATAAAACCATACACACGCACTGATTTCTATATACTAGTAAAAATCTTAAAATCTACTTACGGCAAATAGACGAGGCAGCTCGTCTCCAACAAAGTCCTCGATTATATCCATAGCGTAAAGTTCCAGAGAGAAGGACGAGTCTGAACTGCGGAGTAGAAATCGCGCTTGCTTTATATAGCCGTCTAACAGGAAACGAAATGCAACATGGCAACCTACCAAGATGATGTAATGCACGTTGCACCATCTGGACTATGTACACTGGCCATCTGAACTATGCAGGGAACGCAAGTCAAATATGTTGAAAGTCGCAGATATCTCATACTCAGGAAAAATATAGTTATACGATTTAAAAATGTTTGGTATAAAGTAATAATTTGGATGGTTAGCTTAGGTAGAGTATTATAATCAACAATCACGTCTTTTGTTTCAACACATTCTATTTATTCAAACAGAAAATACAAATCTTTTACACTTTACCACTTGGTTTTCTCTGACCACGAGTTTCTATTTTTACATTTTTCCAACACACAAGTACACAGTTTATTTGTAGAACAATAACAAGGTGAACATTTCGGACAATTAAACAATTGAGCCTTGGTAAACCGATGGCATATGTCTTCGCAGCAGGTATATCCTTCGAAATGAGTTCTGTATAACGTGATTTTCCAGAATAGTTTTTGTGAGGTCTTACATTTGCAATGACAAGTGCTAAAATAATTACACACTCTACACGCAATACCGTCGACAGCAGTTCTTGGCAAAACAAAACATTTGAGATCGCAGCAATAACGAATTACTTTAGGTTTGATAGATTCCATTGTTTATTCTTTGAGCTCTGTATGCGTAATGAATGTTCGTAGTGTTCTGACTATGTATTTATAGTCGTTTTACTTACTATAATTGAAAAAATAACAACAGAACACAAAGCCATAATAGTCGTTGTACCATCTGGACTATGATATCCTATATATTTGATAGTTTGTCTTAATCAGGGTATTAAAATAAAAAACTGTTAAGATATATATGTTTATTCTTATATTTTATTACAATTCAAATAAAAAACTGTTAAAAATAAAAAACTGTTAAGATATATATGTTTATTCTTATATTTTATTACAATTCAAATAAAAAACTGTTAAGATATATATGTTTATTCTTATATTTTATTACAATTCAAATATATATATATGTTTATTCTTATATTTTATTACAATTGAAATATATGTTTTAAAAATATAATCTGATGTAGTCCACTATCCATCTTCTACATATTGGGCATCTGTTGTTAAATTGGATAACGCATTGCGTGCAGAACACGTGTCCACAGGGAAGTAAAGCCATATTCACTGCGTTAATCAAGCAGACAGTGCAAGGTCTCTGTGTCTGTTGAGGATTATTCAACTCTGGTTGCTGTAAAAAAAACACACACCATTAGTATTTATATACTCTTAAACAACAAAAATAGTATTTATTAAGAAAATACTTACACCGGTGGTGGTGGAAGGCGGACGGCCATATAGTTGTAAGCAGAAGATACCGTCTTCCGTCAGGTCTATCAAATCTTGTCTCATCATTCTAAAAACATGGAGCGCAAACGTACCACATGTTTTGTAGTATGAAAACGACGCTGCTACCTTTAAATCTTGTACAATCGTGCTGAGAGAGGCCGATGCATTTTCCAAAACCTCTAGCGTTGTAGCTCGGTTCGGCATCCCATGAATATGTTGACAAGGTTGAACGTTACCACGGTGATGAGCCAGAGGTGAATAATCATTTCTGAGCTGAAAAAAAGTAAATACGGTTGTTACTAATATTATAAATTAAACTTTAAGGTAGAGAAAAAATGTTTTAGATGCTTACATAGTTTGCATGTCCGTAGCACTGTAGGTAATGCA
>JAGFPH010009272.1:4546-15152 GCA_018207615.1 Philaenus spumarius | reverse complement strand
AATATAAAAAACGATATCCCACACTGTATTTTTAAAATGTTGACCCCCAAAATGTTATACCGACGCGCTACGAATCTTTGTTACGTCTCCCACTTCACCTGCTGTAATTTTCCTTATCCACTAGTTACAACTTCTGTCTACCTTCACCAACTTCCCAAATAGTTTCCCTTTTCTCCGCCAGACACCGACTCTGTACGGTATCAGTTTCTTATCGTGCATAACTGGGCAGAGGTCGTTGTAATCTGACAGTCGACAGCTGATCCATATCTCGTTAGTTAAAATTTTGCTTTGTCATAGGAGCTTCTAGAAAGGTCGGCCATTAGCCTGTTACGAACTAAACCATTAAGACGCTGCAAAGTCGTAGTTATGTTGTTACACTTTAAATAATTTAGTCGCGATCTTAACGACGGTGTGTCGCTAAATAACATGACTTTCTTCTAAACCTTTGGTGATATTAAAAATTTTAAGGTAAGTTTTGAACAGTACCAATCTATGTGGCCCAGTATTGCTTCCGTTCCCTTAATTATTCTTTTGTAAGATTGGTACATGTTTTCTGGTAGGTCAGATCGTGGTTACTTTCCATTTAAAATTTGTTCAGCTGTCCGGTTGTCAGATAGGCCTAAATTATTTAATTTTGCTTTTGGTCACAATCTGTGATTATAGGTGTTTATCTAGCTTAATATTTCGTTTGGTGGTAACTCAATGGTCTTTGTTCTTGTTTCCTATCGATATTTCCTTCATCCGTCGCACCTTTCTCATACTACGACATTTTTCATAAACCTATATTTTTTTTGATGAAACTTTAAAAATTTTTGTTTTTTTTTTAGTTCCTTTTTTATATACAATTTTAGATATATCCAAGCAGAGACAAATAAAAAACAAAAAATTACAAAAAACTATAAAATCCAAAAAAATTAATAAAATTTCATAAAATCCAAAAATAGATAGAAACTTAATAAAATTCAAAAAAAATTTACAAAATTTCTCTCTGTTTGTATCTGTCTTTAATTCTTTTCATTTTTTTTTATTTATTTACATACACATAGTTTTTTTTTTCTCTCTTTTCCAAATTATCACCTGGCTTTTTTTTATTAAATTAAATAAACATGTCGGACTTACAACAAATAATTGATTATCTTAGGAAGCCAGAACTTTCTTTTGAAGTAATGGTGCGAGGAGGCAGTGTTGGCACTGTAAGGACTATGCGACCTAGTTTGCGAGGCCTACTTCAGGCGGGTTCTGAGCCTTGTGCTAATAATAATATTACTGTTGATAATATTCAGGAGCAGTTAGAACTTGCTCAGGAATCTCTTGACGATTTAAATGATACATTTTCTGATTTAAACTCCACACAAAATTTAGAGTTAGTTCGTTTCAATACAAGGCTCGAACTGTTTGAAGCTAGGTTGAGCTTATTAACCACCGGTATAGATAATTTAAATTTAAATGCCACTGAACACAATGCAGAGTGTAATCGCATGTTGGCAGCTCTGCAAATGCTTAAATTAAATTTTCAGTCGCTCTCTGCAGATAATTTAAATGCCTCAGTAGTTTCTACGCAGTCCGCAGCGCCGCACCAAATCAACGTGGCCACAGTTCCCACCATTTCGACCTTAAGGCAGCAGTCAAACGAAGGAAATTCGCTACACACAGGCTCTGTACCTGCTCCCGTTATTTTGGCACAGGAGTCCACTCCTGAAATAGTCTATGGCAAACTCAGCCATCCCGCTGAAAAGTTAATAGCAACCTTGCCCGTAACAGACGGCTTCGACTTAGAGAAGCTAATTAAATTTATCAAAATTGCCTTGTCCTTATGTAGAATTTATCCGGACATTAAAAGAAATATTTTAAGTATCCTTATGCCCTACGCAAAGGAACCGTTAAGCTCTTGCTTATGTAAGCATACGACGTTTCGCGCCTTCCACAGAGAAGCTCTAGACAGTTTTATTCCTGCTTAACGTCGGAACACTTTGGAGCAGGATCTCTTCTTTAGACCTCAAGGTTTGGGAGAGACTCTGCACCATTTTGTCTCCGACATCAAGGAAGCAGCGCAGGTGCTTCTCGTAGATAAAAATGAAGCTGAAATTACGCAAGTCATTGTGGATGCTCTCTCGCCGGAGGTGCGAAACTGTCTGGTTTTCGCAAAAAGGCCTGTTAACTTTAATGACTTGGATACCATCTGTGCCCAAGTCAATAATACCTTATATACGGATAAAGAAAGATTGTCTACCCAAAAAAGCTTCTCTAGGTCGGAACCCGAGTTTAGACCCATAAGGTCACCCGTAACTTGTTATAATTGTGGCCGAAGAGGTCATACAAGCCCGCAGTGTAGGCAGTATCCTAATCAACGTCGACAGTATCAAAACAATTTTTCTTCTCATCCAAATAAACATTTCAAGAAGCGAAAATTAGTCGTTTCTACAATCAAAGCTCCTTCAGTAGAAAAAGATTATAGCCACATTAAATTCTATCAATCTTTTTTTAAACCTGCATACTTAAATAAAACCTTACCACGTAAGACACCTCTTTTAAATAAGTCTGTTCTCTTTCATACTAAACCTGGGGTAATACACAATCAGTATAGGTCCAAATTACATTCTAAACATGAGAGTAATCTCTCAACACCCACTAAATCTTGTCACTTTTCAAATTTTAAACAGGGATTAGTTGCACCCTTTTACTTAAGGCCCACGTGCCTCAACTGTAGAACAACTGGTCACTATAACTGGGAGTGCCCTTCTTTCAAAAAATGTAATAATAAGATCAATAGTTTTTCTCCCTTAGCTAATAATTCTCTCACGAGAAAAACATATAAGTCTTTAAAATCTAAAGGTTTGAGCAACAAGATTCTACCTCTTGTTGAAGTGAATTTTAAAAATTTTAAGACTAACGCCTTGTTAGACTCTGGCTCAGTCAGGAGCATCATGTCTTCTGATCTTTTTAAACATTTAGAATCTTTAAATGTAATTAAAGAAATTCAAGAGGTAAAATCGGAGTGCCTCACCGCAAACGGAGAAAAGCTAGGGATCAATCTAGCTTGTAAAGTCCATATTAAAATACAGCACTGCAGCTGGAATTTTGAAATTTTAGTGGCACCTCAGCTGTCGTGTCCTCTCATCCTAGGGTCCGATTTCTTTCTGAAAAGTCGACTCATTTTAGATCTTTTCCAAGGCACCTTCACTTTTAAATTTTATAAGGCTAAACCCTTTCAATTAGTAAATTTTCAAAAAAGGTTACCTCCTACAGTTACTTTATCCTCTGCTACTCAGGTCACCGAAAATCCACTGAGTCACCTTGATGACAAATGTCAAAAGGAGATCTCAGGACTTATAGAAAATTTCCCTGATGTCCTTACTACTGAATTAGGACTCACCGACCTAATTAAATATGAAATAGTGCTGAAAGACAATATAACGGTGAAAAGCCAGCCCTATCAATTGGCCCCTCCGAAAATGCAATTTTTGAGGGAGCACATCAAGGACCTCGTTGAAAAAGGAGTAGTAGAGAAAAGCATTTCCAATTATTCTTCTCCAGAGTTTCTTGTTCAACATCCTGAAAAGAAACCCCGAATGGTCATCGATTATCGAAAACTAAATCAACATATCGTAATCGAAGCCGTACCCCTTCCTAATCTGCACCAGTGCTTCAATTGGTTTGTGGGAGCCAAGTTTTTCACTGTGTTTGACCTCAATTCAGCCTACCATCAGATTCCACTCACCGAGAGTTCTAAACATCTCACCAGTTTTTGTACCCCTTGGATGCTCTACCAGTTTACACGAGTCCCATTTGGACTCTGTACTGGCGCTCAAGTTCTAACTCGACTTCTAGACCAAGTTTTCTCAGACATCAAATTTAAATTCGTTTTCAATTATCTCGATGACTTAGTCATCTATTCTGAGACTTGGGATGAGCACATCAAACATCTGCGTGAAGTCCTATCTCGCTTGCGAAGAGCGAAACTTACGGTTAATCCCGATAAGGTTCGTTTTGCAGTAAGAGAGATAAGTTTCCTTGGACATTTAGTTTCTGCTAGAGGCGTGCAAATCGATCCAGAAAGAACCAAGGCCATCAGAACTTTTCCTAAACCCACCAATCCAAAAGCTGTGTCACGCTTTATTGGTATGGTCAATTTTTTTTCTAAGTTTATCCCAAACTTCGCTGAACACGCCGCTCCTCTGAATCTGCTCCGGCGGAAAGGGCAAAAGTTCGTTTGGAACACTGAGCAACAACTTGCTTTCGAATATCTGCGTAATGCCATTGCGCAACCTCCCGTACTTCGTATGGCTAATTTCGACAAACCTTTTGTCCTTCAAACGGACGCGAGTTCGTGCGCTTTAGGAGCAGTCCTACTCCAGGAAATTGACGGTTCTCGTCAACCTATTGCCTATGCTTCCCGCACCTTAACACCTGCGGAAAGAAAAGCCTCTTCTGCGTATGAGTCAGAATGCCTGGCCGTAATCTTTGGAGTAGAGAAATTTAGACAGTACCTCGAGCATCGCGAGTTTCTCTTAGAAACTGATAACCAGGCCCTTTCATGGCTACTTGCCCGTCCTAGACAACTAGGCAAAATGGGACGCTGGATAGCCAAATTAACTTCTTTGAAATTTCAAGTGGCACATATTAGGGGCACCCAAAATGTAATCGCAGATTCACTTTCTAGGATGTTTGAGCTAGAAAAGCAATCAGAACAACCGTCTCCTTCTGAGAACACCATAGTCTGCAATAGCCTTTTAACTAATTTCCCTTTAGCCTTCCAAGACATTAGCGCTCAACAGCGCGCTGATGACATCCTAAGTCCCATTATTTCAGATCTAGAAGCTGGTGCATCTTCTAGCAGATATTGTCTAAATAAAGGGACCCTTTGCCTTAAGAATCATAAAGGTATCCCTATCAAAATTTGCGTACCCAGATCACTAGTGGACCTAATCATAAACTATTATCACGATTCCCCAGTAGGAGGTCACTTAGGTATTTTCAAGACCAAATTTAAAGTGAGTGAGTTTTTCTTCTGGCCTTCACTCGTAAAGGATGTCACCCAGAAGGTTAGAAGTTGCGCAACATGTGCAGTGAGCAAGCCCGCTCAAAATAGCAAACTAGGCTATTTGTCATCGATTGTCCCAACCCGTCCTATGGAGAAAATCCACATAGACTACGTTGGTAAACTACCACGAACGGCGCAAGGCAACACCATGATACTGGTCGCTGTGGACCAGTTCTCTAAATTCACCTGGCTTTGCCCTGTCAGAGACGCCACCTCTTTCAACACCATCAAGGCCTTAAGCCAAAACATTTTCCAGCATTTTGGTTTTCCTAAGATCTTGATCTCTGACAACGCTACCTGTTTTACATCGCATTCGTTCCGCAACTACTGCTTCACTCGTGGTATCAAGCACGCAACCTTGTCACCTTACCATCCCCAACCGAACAATGCGGAACGTCTGAACAGAAACCTTAAAGCCGCCTTAATTGCCTATCATTCCAACAACCAAACTTCTTGGGACAAATCCTTATCATGGCTACAATTAGCATTCAATTTCGCAACCCACGAGACCTTAAAAACTTCTCCCTTTAAAATCATTTTTAACTTCATGCCCAACACCCCGCTCAGCTTAACCTGGAATATCGACGACCTGCTTCCCAGGGACCATTCCGACCCTCATCAAATCTGGCGTAATGCCAAAAACAACATTCTTCGAGCCCATCAAAAGTCTGAGCGCGTCTACAATAAGAACCGTAGACCTCATCAATTCAAGATTGGCGATCTAGTGTGGTGTAAGACGCACAATCTGAGCTCCGCAATAGATAAGAGGGCCGCCAAGCTGATGCCCAGGTGGTCAGGGCCCTTTCGTATTATCGATTTTCTAACCCCAGTTACAGTTTGCCCTATCTTTCCAGCATTCCAGAAATTTCGTCAAAAAGGCCCATGTTGAACAACTGAAGCCTCACCTAGTACCTACAGACCCCATCAGTCACTTTTCTAATCGCTATCCTGTTTCAGCTAACTGCGCTAAGTGCGTTTACCCCACCTGAACCTCTTCTAGGTATTATTTTGTGTTTTTGTTGCTGTGTAATGCTTTACACATCATCACTTGATAAACAAGTGCAACCGGACTCGACATTAAACCAGGAGATTGGCCATCTCGAAGGTTATTATGTATCCTTGACATGACATATATTTCCCGGTACCGGAACCTTTCAAATAAAAATTGTCGTTAGACATGACGTCATGCATCATTTAGTCTATCTTGCAAGGTCCGAAGACTGATCACCTTCCGATCCTAGAGATTAGACAATTAATAAGTTTGCTTTCGAGCACCTTATCTTACTTTAAGGACAGTAGTGATACCGGATACCTTAGGACAGGCATCAAATCGGACACTTTAGGACAAGAGTGGTGGGGGAAGGTAAGGTGGGGAAAATGTTTATTTTTTTGCCGCCATCGCCGATATCTTGGTTTAATATTTTTTATTGTTGAAAAAAGTCAATGGTCTGACGTGGATTCGAACGGGGTACTACCAACACCCGAGTCCGCGACGTTGACCACTAGTCTACGACGTCTCTCATGGTTTAGTATGTTTTTATGGAGTATAAAAGTTGGGTCGCCATTTTGTTTAAATAATTAATAATCTTGTATTAAAATAATAGGATTACTCTAAGCCGCCATCTTGTTTTTGAATAATTTTATTGTCCTGCACACACACGTCCTTCCATGGCAACTCTCCGTTTGCTACTGATAGTTAGGGACACTCGGAGTGCAACACCTGCCTGTCACACGTGACTAAACACCTGCATCCGGGTATAACACCTGCTCACAAGACCAGCTTGTCTTTATCGATCCATGCGACTCTGAGGTCATCAACCTTGTGTCAGATACAAGGTATTATAGTGTCGTTGGGATATAGTATAAATTGCATTATAACAACCCGAACATTACCGATCGTCCCCGAATCCAGCCGAAGGCCAAGAAATTAGGAGATTTGAATGTTATAGTGTCGTTGGGATATAGTATAAATTGCGTTATAACAACCCGAACATACCCGATCGCCCCCGAATCCAACCGAAGCGCACTTAGAAGAAATTAGGAGCTTTAAATGTTATAGTACCCTTGTAATATAGTGTAAGTTGCATTATATAACCCCGAACACTACCGATCGTTCCCGACTAAATCCGAATCGGACTTAGTCAAAATTAAGACCAGCAAACCGGTATTTTCCGAACGTAAGGCTCCCCCGCAACCCCTGAAAGCCGTACTTGTGCGAAATAAAACTTAGGCTAACCATAGGCGCTGCCGCAACCCTTGTAATATATTTCTACCGGTCTTACCCGAACCAAAACGCCGGACTTGACCCAGCTTCCCTGTACCCCGAATTATTTTTATAAAACGTGTTATAATGTAGAGGAAACTGAGCTTACCCAAACGTAAGGCTCAGCCCGAGTTCAACCGAACTTAGCCAAACTAAAATGTTGGCTAACATTAGGCTCGGCCGTAACCCATGCGTATGATATACGTAACTACATAACCGACCAAAATATAACGTAATGTTTCTAAAAAGTAAAACAAGTTGTACTCGGTCTAACTCAACCCCCGGGGTCAAGCCTCCCCCAAATTTTGCAACAAAATTTCGAAAAAACGGAAATGTTAATGTTTTTAACGGAGGCTTAGGTGCAAACGAATTCTAAAATATATTTCGTACACGTAGGCAACTATTCAGCACCGTCGTGATTAGAGCTATTTCCCCGCAACGGAATTTCTCCGCAATGGTTATTAATATAAAATTCACTCAACTCAACGTAAGGCTCTGCCGCATCCCATGCGTATGATATAACTGTTTCTACCGGTATTTTTCAAACATAAGGCTCTGCCGCAACTCTTACAAACCGTAACTAAACCGAAATAAAACTTTAGCTAACCTAAGGCTCTACCGCACCCTTGTATATAATATACGTAATTACATAACCAAACTTAATCGAATCCGACTGTATTACTTAACGTTAAAACTTTCTCTAACTAAAATTTGTTTCAATATAAATTCTCCATATGTTTGTCGGTAGACACGGTAGCTTAGTAACACAATCACGGCTTTAGCTTTAACATTAAAATTATCAATAATTACTCTATGTTGTGTACCGTTTAATCGAATGGTTATTAATAAAATGTCTCTGATTTATAACGCGTTTCTTTTTACTCGATACTTTACCACTTCTACGACCTTAGGCTCTGCCGCACCCTTGATTTACATCAAAACTTTCGGTAATGATTTTATGTTCTAAATTATTTATTAGCACGATTATACTTAACGCTTTTCCCCCGAATTTTGTAGTCTAATACTTTTAACTGACTAAAATTTCTGTACATTGTTATAAAATTGACACCCCAGCTATATCCTGACCAGACATTCCAATATTTAGCAAATGTAATGTAAATCTTTTACAAATTTGGTGGCCCAGGCCTATCCGATCTTTTCCGAACTAAAAACTTAGACTTCGCAGTACTCGTGACTGTTTATACTGTACAAACCCTGCATAGATTGTACTTTGAGGTTATGTTACATCTTCAATTATTATTATAATTACTTGCCCGAACGTAAGGCTCTCCCGAGTCCAACCGAACAACACTTAGCCGAACTAAAAATTTGGCTTACCTAACCTTAGGCTCTGCCACACCCTTGTGTATGATATACGTAATTACATAACCAAACTTTAGATGTAGACTTACACATTCCAAACGAATCAGCAAAACTTATGTTAGCATGTGTAACAATGCCGAGTCGGCAGAATTGTATCCGTTGTACTGTCTAATGAATTCGCTGATTCTCTACCAGAACGAGCTACCGTCGGACGGGTTAATATTTCTAAAACTCTCTACCAGAATGCGCTACCGTCAATACCTTGTAAGAAATAAATTACATTTAAATTCTTTTTTATTATTTCCCCATATTTACCATGGCTGCTATTAATTGCCAGTTTTCAATACACAATGTTGTGCAATAGCCTCTAACACCATTGTACTAAAATCTCGTTACACAGCGTTAACCCAGGAGTCAAGGCGGTCACTGACCCCTAGACATGTACAAAAACCGTGTCACTCTTTTCCAAACACTTTTTTTTTTGTTCACATTAAAATGACAATTGTATAACAGTTACAGTTACAGTAAAGAAATGGTTATAGGAATGACTCATTAAAACAACTTTGTTACACAAATACAGTTTATTATTAATAATTCCCTCTCATTACAACACTAAAGTATTTACAGTAATAACGGCTATTAGAATACAAAATACATTGGATATAAATAAAAATACAATGTTTTGGCCATTCGCCCTGCCAATAATTTCGGTGTTTACAGTCCGTGTTGTTCTTTTAACTTAAGAAGAGAATCGTAATAATATTTAGCACTTTTTAAGGCACACTTACTGTCGTATTGAAAGTGCTGAGGTAATATACAATTAACCTCTGTACAGTGCGAGTATCTTTCCATCTCTGGTAATTTTTCCACGTGTGGCAGAAGCTTTCTCAAAAACTGAGTTTTTTCCAATCCTTTTGTGTAAATTATGGAAAACGGTTTGCAAAGCGTGCGTATCACGTCTTCGTCGTAAGGAACGTCACCTTCTTCCCAGCCGATATGATGATAGTTTTTTTGTAACCAAAGGGCTGTCCTCCGAGCGCCACTATTAAGTTGATCAAATGTATAAGGCGGTTTGAAAACAACGACACTGGAGAAATTCTCACCGACTATAGCAAACTCTTTGACTATAAACTTATAGCTGTTATCGTGGTAACCGTGAAACTCAACTACTGCATGCATATTTTTTTGAACAACTTCACCTCTTCGTACAATCTGTCCACTTCGGGGAGTGTGCTGGAAACGAGTTCGTCTGTGGAAAGGCATTTAATGATGTACTCGCGCAAATCCTCCTCGTAATAAAATAATTCTTTAATACGAAGGTTTATCAGAGGTATGGCGTCTTTAAACAGCCCCCACTCCGACAAGTTCAAGTTTAAAAAATGCTGACCGTCATTGAATGTAACATAACGTTTTCCAAACACCGTTGTTACTCGAATATTCCCAACACTTAGAGTAAAACCGTGAGTAGCCTTTCCTTCAAGAGCAGAAGTTATGTCCAAAAGTAATATTTCGTTAAACACTTCGTCTGTAAAGAAAACAAATACGAAAGATCTTTACCTAAATTTCCGAACCTCATTTGAGCGCTCCAAGTCGCCTAACATTAATTGATTTTGTACATGATTATGCAGTTATTTTCTCGTTCTGAATATATTTACTTAAAGAGGGCCAAAACGTTCAGTCGCGTAGTTTTTAATAAGTGTGTGATCAACTGGAATTCATACTGCACACATAAAAGTACGTATACACACGAACCCATAACAATTCTAAGAGATTTTACACAAATTAACAGACAGCATTGTACCAGTGCAACATTTTCCAACAACTGACTAGTGTTGTCAAGTCGAACGGTAAATATTATGGTAGAAAATGTACAGAATGTGGAATAGCCATTGGTTTTGACTCTTTACATTTGTACTACGATTAGTAGACACATGTGTCGAATCTCTTTTATCTGTACTTAACAGAGAACTCCACCCATG
>JAGFPH010009271.1:36289-46995 GCA_018207615.1 Philaenus spumarius | reverse complement strand
CAGCCATTTTGATTTTTTCAAAATTGATTTCGAGTGGTTCAACCATATACGTTGTTTTTAAAGCAGCATGGCGAAACTATTTTTTGTAGTTCGTGTTGGTCATTGTTTTATATTTTTCTACACACACGAGTTTTGTATACAAAACGAATCAAACAAATAATTTGTTGATCACATTCACGGCAGTATGAGTTCATATCCCTTTGCTTTCCCTGCACGGGAAAATTTTTTTTTTTAATTATAAAAAAAATACTTAACGTTGCTTCCATTTCTTTTAAATTGAATTTTCACTTATCTCTAGTTACTTGGTAAATTATTCTACCGTTTAATAGTTAAATTGTTTACTTCCAAGGCATTTTACATGTTTACTTATTTATTTATCATTAATTCCACCAAGCTTCCTCTTTGCCCTTTCCCATTCTTTTCCTCTTTGCGTCAAGAAACAAATTAAGAATTTGGTAATAGTAAATTACAATTAATTGCATGAAAAAAAGTTGAATTTCGTTAATTTACAATCAAAATTCGAATTTCCACCACATGAGATACCAGTACATTTAATTTTTCAAATAGTTTTCTTTTTCCTATAATTTACTAGCTGGCCAGATCCGGCTTTTCACGGATAAACAAATCAAAGTTAAATGTATATTAACCAAAAAAAATAATATATCAATAAATATATTATACTATGTATTTCTTATGGGGAATTCTAGTAACTTTGACCTCCCTACCCCCCCCCCCCCCCCCTTAAAAATCGAAGTTTTTTAAAAACCTTTCTTAGTGATCACCTACGGCCCTTGAGGAAGCTACATACCAAATTTCATTCCAACCGTTCGGTGGTTTTTGAGATTTCGTGATGGGTGAGTCATTGAGTGGTATTTGGATTATATGTAGTCTATAGGTCTATAGATTGAAGCATATTGCTTATGAATGAAACATATTTTTAAAACTTACTACACTTAATTAATATCCTTTATACTTAATTATTGGTTCTGATAATGTTAAGATTAGTTACAACTTTTATTCAAGACTATAGGGCCCCCTGCTCGCTTCGTTCACCAACCCATGCGGCAACTCACAGCAAAGCATATGCAAACAGATTATTGTTACTTTAATACTTTTACGGGAATGACGATTAAATATTACAGAGTTTTTTTTAAATAGTAGAAGGCAATATTTAAGTTATAAGATATGACCAAAATGGATACGGTATGTAAAAATCGTATGTGTAGAAAAATATAACCCTATGACCAGCATGACCTACAAAAACATATTTTCGTCCTACAGCTTCAAAAATCTCAATACATGTATTGAGGTGCTAAAGTAACTCTTTTTGGTCCTAGGACCAAAAAATATCAGCTGGTGTCGAGGACATTAACTATTAATTACACGAAATATTTAACGATAGTAAACAATGGATACAAACAACAGAACAGATACATTTTTCAACTGCCTCGCGTTTAATAAGTATATGCCAAAAATGGTTTATATTTACTGAACATATTTATGCTGACGTGTTTAACTAGTAAAAATGTTGCAGGTGATGATATTCTGAAAATTTACATAATAATTGGAACAGATTGAAATGAGTTGGAGCAATCAGTAAACCTAAAATTGAAATGCACGTTGATAAGTCTCATGGCTCTAACTTGCCTAATTTTTGAGATACCAACTTGATACACTGTGTTTAAAAAGTTCAAAATACAGTTTTAATTCCATAACTTAGAACATTTTACAAAATAAACCAGCTACATGAATGGACGAGATGACCATTTTCTGTAAACGAAACACAAATTCATACTTAAGACAGCCCAGATTTCGTCAATATACAATATTTTGTCTTCATTCAATTCGTTTAGTAGATATAAACATATTCTTCTTTGTTTAATAGGCTTCTGTTTGAACAAAACCTTGCTAAAAGCTTTAGTTTCATAGTAAACTACAAATAATAATTCACCTCCTATGTTAATGCGGTCTCCTGTGTGTTGTGATGGTATTCTTTAAAAAATATTAAAAACTTCTTTTAACATTAGTTTAAAGTATTAAATATAATAATCTGTAATTTGAACAAAAGAAACTTTAACAGTCCAAATATACTTTATCAAACTCGGATAAAAGCAATTAACTCATATTGATATAAAAAGCCTTGAAGTTTTTTGAAACAGTTTAAAATTTCTAGTTTACATTATTTTTAGTCGATAAATATCAAACGTAAAGGTGGAAAAACATATTTTTAACAATTTCTTAGTAGCAAAGAAGAGGCAAAAATTTTGTTAACTCCGTCGGCTTTTTGATAATGCAATATATTTTTCATGGGTTGACATGTTTATAAAAGAAAAGTTTCTAGTCCAGTAATATTCAAGATATTAACAAATAGACATAGTGCAGGTACTTTGGGAGTGTAATAAATCTATTATGACAGAAACAAATCGGACGGATGAGATACAATGACACCCTTTACCTGCTAAACTTCCCAGAAGTAAACCTAAAGGTGACCTGCAGAACAAAAGGAAACAAACAAAGGCAGTTATTTTGAAAAATTTCTAAACCCATTTTGCAGTGATCTGTTCCGTTGTGTTAAAAATAAGGTACCCTCAATATTCCTTGTTTTATTTTATTTGCTGAACAAATGTTTGAAACATTATTAATTTGACTCACTAAACAGTTATGATTTTAAAATTTGAAACTTTTGAGAACTATAATTCAAGAACTTAAATTCAAATTTGTGAAGGTTTTTTATTTATTTTTTAATTTGTATAAGCGAAAACCCTGGGTGGTTATCATCGCCTATTTGTGAAGTTCTTATTTCACCAAAGTAATACGAAATGTTGCTTGAAATGAAATAATTTTAGACGTAAAAGAGGGTTTAAGTTTGTTTAGCCAATAATAATTATTAAAATAATTCAAGGGCCAATATAAACCTTGATTATGATTTATAATGAAAACTCTTATATTACTTAGTAAAGGTTATTTATTATAAATAATGATTCATAATAATTAATGTAGTAAACTACACAGGTCTTGCACAAAGTAGCCATCTTGATTGTAGTGGGTATTCTAAAGATCCATGTATGTTGTCTATGATCAAGTACATACTATTTTCATGAGGTTTATCTATGTTAATGTAGTTTATAATTTACAACATTACATCTACATCTTTCCTCTCTGATAAAATAAGAGTTCTTAATCTTTACATGATTGACTAATAATGTTAGTTTATGATATGACACTTTTACAAAATAAACTTTACAGTAAGGTAAATAACATTTCTAATAGTCAAGTAAATTATTGTTAAAGAAATTAAAGTGTAAAACAAGCAATAATGTTTACTAAAATACAAATTCAATTAAAATGAAACTATATGATCTGCATATAGTTTGTTTAGGATTGTTAACTTGTCGTCATTTTTAATAATGTAACCATACATTTGTTTAATTACATTATTTTTTTTAAATCTAGTTTTTCTTCAAAACTTCTGGTACTAAAACTTCTGTTACTAACAGTATTAATTTTCCCATTAGAACAAGTATTTTTAATGAGAATATTTCCAGTTGGAAAATATATAATTAATTTAAAAAAAAAATGATATTTTTTACCATTTTCATCTTTTATGACATAAATCGTTTCTTTACTTATAAATTTCCCAGGAGTTCAAGAAAGTTCTAAAGGTTTTTTTTAAGTACAGTAACATTATTGTCATTGACATTTATATTTGGTAAAGGCTTGGCTGGGTTATTATAATACTTTTGTATAGCTTTTTTGCGTCTTTTTCTTAGTGCTAATAATTTTGGTTTGACTAATTTTGACTTAATATAACTACTATTATGTGGTAAAAAGGTATTTAGATTTCGAGAAAACAATAACTTTGCTGGTGAAGGCAATTGAAGGTTTTGCAGTATTTCTATAACACAATAAAGATAAATATGGATCTGTCTTATCATAATCATATTTTTTAAGTAGCTATTTAACAGCTGCTAATGCTGAGCCATTTGATGTGAATGTTTTGGGCTTATTATTATATGTTTGTATTCATAATCAGTTACATTTTGTTTAAATAAATTAGCAGTAGATTGAGATCCAGCATCAGTAACTAATGTTTAAGGAATGCCATGCCTTGCAAAAATGTATTAAAACTTTTTTATTACAGATTACTTGTAATATCAGGTAAAGAGACAAGTTCAATATATTTCGAATAATAGTCCATATGACTAAAAATAGTTAATGTTTTTATATTCAAACTAGTGGACCCGACAATAATTCGATACAGCTTTATTTAATTTAAATTTCATTTCATTACTTTGACTGAAGTAATCGAATTTTAAAACGTTTTTATGCCAATTAAGAATATTACACAAATTTAGATTTTAAGTTTGTAGGAAGTTAGTGCAATTTATTTTTATTGTATAGGGGTAGCTACTCCAATTTAAACTCTTTGGTTGTTCTATAAACAATCATGGTACTAATATGTGTAAAGGGTGAAATTAGTTGAGTAATTTTTGAGAATATAATAATATTGCATAATTTTTTAATTTTATCTTTTAGGATAATAGTTTAATTTATGTTTATTTTGTAGGAATAATAACCCCATTTCAACCCGTTAGACTAAGGTAACTGTAATGTCTAAACAATCCTAATAATGATAGATCTATGGTTAAACTGTGAAAGTTTTAGTGAACTCGGTCAATTAGTTTTGAGTCTCTAGATAAACCTGGGAAATTAGACCAAAATCATCCTGAGTAACTAAATATTTTTCTACAGCAGCGATCGAGATGCAGTTTCGGCATTGTATTCGGAGTAGTCTCAGGAAAAAAGTCTACATAATACCTTGTTGGCAGACAAAAAGTGCATTTTGGGCATGCATAAAGTGCATCTAAAAGTACATAATTTTCCATAATTTATAAAAATTGTTTGAACTCATGAAAACTTATGAAAGTATTTATACAGGGGTTCTGAGGATCGCAGATTCCGAATCTGCCCTTGAAAAGTATGTCCGACCACCCTGGGACCCCCATGGAGGCAGGGGGGCACTTATAAAGACTCCCTTTTAAAGACTTTTTGTCCCTTTTAAAGACTCTTTAGGCGAATTTTGAAAGAGAGAGCGCTTACACTGCCGAGATCAATTATTACTTAATTTAATGCTTCAGAATCAACAATTTTCAAGATATCGGTTTAAAAATTAGATTATAAAAATATTGTGATAAATATATGTGATAAAGTGCAAGTCAATATCTTGAAAATTTTCAATAAATGAATAGTCGCGGGTGCATGGTAGTATGGTTTCATCCGTGGCCATTGCAGCGCAAGCTTAAAAATAGGTTGAAAATATGGCAATAATTTTCAAGATAAGAACTTCAAACTTGCTATATGCATTTGTTATAAAACGTATTTAAGTTGAGTGACGATTTTTAAGTTGATATCGTAAAATTTGATGAAATACGGTCAGCTGTTATGCAGCCTTATTATACAGAGGCTGACTAGGGATTTCCACTTAACAAAACATCGATGTTATACATCGAAACTTTACATCGATGTACTTAATGTACTTTTGTTAAATGATTCGCAAAGCCTTCGTTCAGGTTAATGTATTGAAATATTCGAATTATTTCAAATAGGCTAGTTTAAAATCAGAAGTTTACAGTAAATAATTAAAAAAGCTAATTTGCCAATTTAATTTACTTTAGCTGGTGAAAGGATTTCTGTGTTGATCAATGGATTTCCATAACAATTTTGCTTCAACATAACATTTTGTTTTATATTAGTTTTGCATTGACAACTTCTTTGGAAACCTAATAATAGTTAGTAGTTTAGTTTTGTTAGTAGATTGACTCAGCTCGACATGATAATGTTTAATGCAATCCTTTTATTTTGTTTAGGCTTACTTTTATCCTCGTTGTGTGCATATTGAGGCACTCGTGCCCACTCTCACAGGCTTAGGCACATGTGGGCATTTTTTGTTCCTTTATAATACATATATATGTAATTTATGTTTAATTTGTTTATTTAAGGAAATAAATTGATTGATTGATAACAGCTGATTTAAATTAGAATTAATTTTTACGCTAATTTTTAGATTAGGTTTGTTAGAACAAGTCATATTGGGCCTATAATAATTGTTAATAATAAAGTCTATTTAAATGAACTATTCTCTTTTTAACCAGCATAATAATTGATATTTTAAATAATTACGTTTTATAATGTAGCTTTTAACATACGCTTATAAGAGCCCCCATTAGCATATACAATTTACCGTTGTATAGCCCGTAACTGACAAAAATGGTGTTTCCTAAAGAGGGGCCCAGAATTGTCAAAAATGCTCTTTGACACACCGTTTTCGATATAAAAGTTCCAAATCATTGCAATATAATCGAGGCCGATAGAGTAACGTGTTTTTTCAAGATCCGTCACTCACTTATTTCACCCAATTTTAAGCCAAAATTTGAATGGGGGGGGAGAGCCCCCAGAGACATATACAATTTACAATCGAAATGATGTATCACACGACCACCTTTCCATTTAAAAAACCCAAGTTTGGCGGATTCAAGATGGCGGGTAAATTTTTTGAAATCTTAATAAAATAGTATTTTTACATAGAGTAGGTTCCTCAATCACATCATCTATATTTAAATTTTTGTTATAAACGAAATATTAAACCGGTCCCAGACTTTTTCTACACAATGTATATCTTGTAAAAAATGAATGTACTAATTTCTAGCCCTCTAGCTTTAAGAGAAGATTATATTTATCTATTCTTCTTTTGTTTTTGATGCATTATTTTTTTAATATTTTTTTTATTTTTCATGCATAACCTAAGTGGGATTTTAAGTTGTGTTTTTATTTATATGTACAGTGTAACATATGAATAAATATAATAAAATAAAATAAAAAAAATTATATTTAATTTGTATTGTTTAATGGGTTGTTATGAAAATTTCACCCCTTAGCAGCACAGTATAAAATGCAATTATGGTTTACATTGTATACATATCTTGTAAGAAATAAATGTGTCAATTTTCACCTCTCTAGTTTTATGTGTAATAATTAATTAATTTGTATTGTTTTAGGGGTTGTTATCACATTTTCACCCCTTATCAACATGCTACAAAATACAAATATGGTTCACTTTTTATATATATCTTGTATGAAATACATGTACAAATTTCCAGCTCTCTAGTCTTAATGGATGTATAATAATAAATATTTATTGTTTTAGGGATTGTTTCAACCCTTAAATCAAAATGATTTATAGAATATGTCTCATTCCAGGTCATGATCTAATGTGCGCCAAATTTCAATCAAATCCATCCAGTACTTTTTGCGTGATTGACAGTCAAACATCCAAACAGACAAACATACAAACTTTTACATTTATAATATTAGTAGGATGAGACATCCTTAACGTAATTCATCTGCCTGGTGTTTTGTATGGTGTTTGCAGTCAGCCAATATAAGTGTATTTATGATGATTTTTATGTATTTAAGAAATGTGGCCTATCACTGACATTCTTCTTTGATTTGAGACTGTACTGATATATTATTCTTTGTAGATATATTGTTTATTGATATATAGGTATCATTATAAAATTATTATTATTACTTGGAATTTTATGCCATTGAAGAAATTGTTAAATATTGCCAGCAATATATTGAATGCTAGTCTGTTTAGTCCCAAAGCATTTTGAGTGTTACCTAAAACCTATTTATTGCTACTAGATATCATCCAGTATTTGTAGAATTAAATGACTTATTTTAAATGTATAATCTTTTGACTTACCTTCAACTTTTACTTTACAAAAGTATCTACGAGTATTGAACAAACCGTGTAGAATAGCTGTCACGTTTATTACCCCAGTATAACAAACTAAAGTTTGGAACTAGGGTCTAAGTCGGCTACTGTTTAGTCATAAATACCCAAGTGTGATTTGTCAATATAAACGAAATAAGAAGAAACTTCAACACTTAAGCGTACTACGACTTCATCTCCAATAATATAATTATGTTGTAAAAAAGACACGTTCGTTTGATATGTAATCTATACTTATAAAAGCCAAATACCACTCATTGATTGTGACTGATCACAGTTTCTCAAAAACCATACCACCTAGGAACTTGAAATTTGGTCACATATATTCTTTCTTAAGGCACTAGAGGCGCATTAAGAAAGAATTTTAAAATATTTGGCCTGAAAGGGTTGAAACAACCCCTAAAACAATAAATATTGTTTGTTATATATCTCAAAAACCCTATCTCCTAGGAACGTAAAATTTGTTACACTTATTTTTCATAGAAGCTAAAGGCGCAATAAGTAAGGATTTTAAAATTTTTGGCCTTTAAGGGTTGAAACAACCCATAAAAAATAGGTATTGTTTGTTACAATTTTCTTTAATATAGAAAACTAAAATGTTGTACATTTATTTCTTCTACGATACATATAAAAAGTAAACCAGTTTTACATTTTATCACGTTTTGCTGAGGGGTGAAAATTTAGTAACAACCCCTAAAATTATAAATAATCATTGAATACCACCTAGGAATTTTGGTACACGTATTGCTCAATAGGGGCTACAGACGAACTAAGAAAGGATTAAAATAACCCCTAAACAATAAACATTGTTTGTTATACTTCCTTAAAGCTAGAAAGTTGAAATTTTGTATATTTATTTCTTACAAGATACATATAAAAAAATAAACCAATTTTACATTTGATCACGTTCTGCTAAGGGGTGGACGTGAAATATTTGGTACACATATTGCTCAAATGCGCTAGAGGCGCACTAATATAGGATTTTAAAATATTTTTCCTTTAAGGTTTGAAACATCCCCTAAAACAATAAATGTTTTTTGTTTTCTTTCCTTAAAGCTGAAGTTTTGTACATTTATTTCTTACAAAACACATATGAAAAGTAAATGAGTTGTACATTTCGTTTCGTGCTGCTAGGGATAAAAATGTGATAACAACCCCTAAAAACATTAAATATAAATTTGTAAACATTCCTTAAGCTAGAGAGCTGACATTTTGTAAATATTTCTTACAAGAAACATATAAAAAATAAACCAGTTTTACATTTTGTTACATGCTGCTAAGGGTTGAAAATGTAATAACAAACCCTAAAAACAATAAATATTAATTAGTATTCTTTCCTTAAACTTAGAGAGCTGAAATTTGGCACTTATTAATTTTAAGAAAATATTTTAGACGTAAGCTGATAAAAACTATCCTGATCTATGCATTCGCATATTAAAGACGTATCTGGGTGATCTGCAAACATCCAGCTAAGCTAAGACTGTGATTTACCAGTCTGTAGATTTAGCGGTTGAAAAAGAAGGCGGTCTTCCTTCTGAATTTTTTATTTTTTTATCAATTTAATTTATTTAGCACGCATACCGTGACGAAGACGATTGGTGGGCAGCCAGTGAACAATAAATACCAAACTAATTGAATGCACATGTTATGGTTCACTGTCCAGAAATAATAAATGAAAGAAAATGAGAGAAAAATATGACAATAATTATGAATCATGGTGATGCATCAATCAAATTCCCTGTAGCGAAACACGGATATTCAACTAGTTTATTAATTTTATGTATGGATTGGTCAAATAAAATAATATACCAGTAGTTTTACACATCTGCTTGACTGGAAACAGTAATATTAATAATTAAGTAGCTATGCCTAATATAATATTAGTTTTTCCCATTACAAAACTGCCACTTTTTGTGTCTGACTTGTTTAAACCAAAATTTCAGGTTAGGCCTAGAATGGAAATACCTAATAATGTCATTAGAGTGCAAATCACTAAAATTATTAAAAAAATAAATTATCAGTATCAATAAACTAGAAACAGGCTATGTTTTGTTGTGTATGTCATTTATTATGTTACCAAAAACTATTCATATACTATTTCAATGAAGGTTATATAATAGTTATTTAAGTAACATGACTTTGATGTTATAGTTAATCCTGAACCTATATTAAAAATAAATAATTAATTTCTTTCCTTTCTTAAAAATGTAGAGGAGGTCTAGTATTCCGTTTTGACCTTAATTTATTGAAACTAGTGAGATTATTTAAGCTGTATAGTTGTATTTTTTTAGTATAATGGAAAAAGGTATAGTGGAATTTTATATCGAGTGCAACAAAGAAAACGCACTGTTTTTTAAATAAAAAAAAAAAAAAAATAGAATCTATCATACAAAATAACGAAAGAAGCAATGTTACCCTAATATTAGACAAATTATTAATATATTTTTAAATTTCATATTTTTATTTTTAATTAGGTACCACTCACATAGACGTACAACTAATATGTTTGGACTCGCTATATCATTCCTACTTGCATTTTGCATTCTTAAATTCTGCTTCTGAGCTCCTACTAAGAATCACAATGAATATTTTCACCTCTACTTAAGCGGTCTTTGGAAAAAAGATAGATAAATGTTTCGAAATAAATTGGAATTATTACAATACAATTTTTTTATTTGTATTCAATTCATTAAATTTAAATAATGCATTTGTTAATTTTAATTAGTATTAATTTTATTTATTAAATTCCATATACAATTGGAGAAGAGCGAGTTTTACTTATATGTCAATAGTTTTTGTGTTAAAATAAATTTAATAATAAGACACTTATAATAAACATAAAGTGTAGTGTTTCTTTCCTATGATCTTTATTCACGCATTCCACCTCTCTCGAAAGTGTAATTGCATGTTT